>JACEVL010000513.1:1005000-1012500 GCA_020284085.1 Aporrectodea caliginosa | reverse complement strand
ACCCGAAACGAATCAGAAGAGGGGCTGACGTCGCGTGATTATTTGGGCATCGGAAAAAATCAGTCTTACAGTTCTATTTAGTTAGGTTTTAAGTCTATTTGCGTGATATTCGATTACGAGACAGTATTGCTTTCAAGCGCTTTCGCGGTACCACAGTCGTGGATGGCAGGCCAAGCACCGCTATGAGAACCGGGTAAAGTGTTGCTGGATGTAACAGAAGTGCGCTATCAGTTGCAAAAACAATTCACTGGGTAGACCGCAAACACGCACACACAGACACACTCGAACACACACACACACTCGAACACACACACACACACAGACACAAACACACACACACACACTCGAGCACACACACACACACACAAACACACACTCGAACACACACACACATACACACACTCGAACACACACACACATACATACACATACACACACACTCAAACACACACACATACACACATACATACACTCGAACACACACACATACACACATACATACACTCGAACACACACACACATACACACACTCGAACACACACACACACACACACACACGAACACACATACACACACGAACACACATACACATACATACACACACATACACACACATACACACTCGAACACACACATACACACAGATACACACACAAACACACACACACACACACACACACTCGAACACAAACACATACACACACACATACTCGAGCACACACATGCATCTGGAACCTCGTCAATTATTGACATGTCAGCGTATTATGTCCGGCGGCAGCAGCGGCAGCATTGGTTCGTTGACAGGGCGAGTGTGGGACCATCGTCGGAAAATGATGAAGATGTCAAAGGGAATGAAGGTAACGATCGCATTCATCAATTTCTGGGCGTCTTCTTCGTATAATGCAAATGACACACCATGCAGTGCAGTCATAAAGTTCGCAATTTGACTCAATTTTTACCGGACGAGAAGGTTGGGTCTAACCCCGTCTCAATTATCGAAATAGGAGCTCCATAAACTGATTATGATGGATGCATGATTATCGGCCATTAGCTGAAAACTGACCATGATAGGATGCACTTTGCCCTCAGGAATTCCAGGCTCAGCCATCTCGACTAGGTGTTTCATCATTGTCATAATCATCACCATCGTCACTATCGTCATCATCATCGTCATCATCATCAACATCATCATCGTCATCGACATCATCATCGTCATCAACATCATCACAATCACAGTTTATCATCATCATCAATATAATTAATTATATCTATACATTAACTATATTAGCATGTCATAATTAATTATTGATACAAAACCGCGCTGTTAATAGCCGCGTCCCTACAGAACCGCGTCGTTGAATATGTCGACTTATGGGGGAAGATAGAATAACATTAACCTAGTAGCTTTGAAATATAATTTGAAAGGAATTGTCTTCAGCTGCGAACACGTTTTACAATAAAGAACTTCACTATAAGCGATTACATTCGCGTTTATGATCGTCGCCATAATGAACAGCACGCGGTATTTAACGGCGCGGTTTTGTGCGCGCGGTTTTAATAGTAGACCGCTGGAGGGTGGCCAGTGGCCCACGAAAGTAGACATTTGCCTGTGGAAACGGAATATTCACGTGATCGAGGCGCGAATGCTCGGTCGTCACAAGGAGTAGGTTGACTCTCTGGTGAGGCTCGAACTCTGCAGCTCTCACGGAGACATTTTTGTTTCACAGACGGTTTACTTATCACTTTCATGCTTACTTACTTATCATTTCAAAGCAACTTGGGTCTTGCAAAAGAATTCTGAGCGCTTTGCATCGTTGACAAATTTGTCATAATGATATCGGCGAAGCGTGTTCAAATAATAAATGACCCTAGAAACCCTCTTGCATTTGCCAATAGAAATCTGGCAAAATAGAAACACGTAGCCTAGGCCTACTGATCTAATAATTAAGCTTATATAAATTTTCCGAACGAGGAGGCAAGCTATTAAGTTTACAGATTGCACTGATATTGAAAAAAAAACAATCAAATACCAAATTCACATTGCAGGCAGAGCAGGGGCGTAGCCAGGAGAAATTCAGAGAGGGTTTGAAGTTTTCGTGGTTTCCATTGGAAATTGTCGCCTTTTTCTACATTTTAGTTTTAATAACAGCAATGCATTTACTTGGGTGGGGGGCTTGAACCCGTAAACCACCTTAAATACGCCCATGAGGCATTTTCAACGGATTTACTAGCAATGTATTTGCTGCCGAAATGTAGAAGAGAAGTTTATGTAAGGATTGTCAGTCTGTACACAAAAGGTTATACAAACTGTTCGAAACGCTGCGTTTAATAGCTAAAGTTAAACCTTAGGAATTGAAATCACAATCAACTGAAAGAGCCATTTAATATTGGACAGGCGTATAGCTGTCTAATACTGACGCTTGCGTCTTGTACGCTGCTGATATCAGAGGACGTAATGAGTCGAATGATAGCATGCCAAACTTCCAACTGTGTTGTAATATTATTCGTGCAGTTTCTGCGTTACGTTTGGCTCAGTCCACTTGATGTAGAATTGGCAGAAAAACGTCAGGTGCTTCTACGAAAGCCGACCTGTCTTTCGACTCCCCTTCCCTCTCCCTCCTCCTCCATTTCCACCGCCACCATCACATGCGACGCGGAGGATCTAGTGCTCTTCGACGACAGTAATTTCGACTTTCATCCGTGCTTATCTCAACCGTTCTCTAAATAGCTTCCAGAAAGAGAAGTCGCTCGGTGCTATCAGCAGAGACGGTCGGTCGGTCGGCTGCATTTGATCCAATTAAGCGTGCACTTAATGAGGAATCGCAGACAGTGACGACAACCAGACAACGATCATCCTTTGGCCAATGTAACGCATTAAAAGCCCCGTTATACAGCTCGTCACATGTCCTCCACACCCCGGTTGTTAGTTCATGCAGACCTACATCCACCTTATAGAATACCTCTTCAGCAGGTGTGTAAGCTTATATATATAGACCTATATGATAATGTTCGACCACACCCTATATATATATATAGACTATATATTTAATATAAAAGATATTTATAGACCTATTCCATATGCGTTACTGTGTGCATATATTCAGTCTGGAGAATGTGGCTTTTGTGCATATATTCATGTTATAATCCTATTTATAATTTATTTGACTATGATAATTTAACACAATCACATTCTTTTTTGTTATAGCTAAACAAGTAAGTTAGTTAGCAAGTAAATAAGTTGGTAGTCTGATTGTTAGATACTTTCGTATTCTAGATGCAGCTATCTGCTCTCATCTCTTGCGTTCGCTGATGATAACCGTCGGTAATGGCTTCATTTTCCTCTTCTTCTGGTCGTCCATCTGTCTGTGCCAGAGACAAAAACTTTAACGAGGCCGAAGAAAGCATTTGCCATTGGGTTGATTACATGGCATCATAATATCATATAGAATGGAAGGGGAACTTCTCTCACTTCTAGATACATTTCCACAATAAGTTTCGAGATTGACAATGAATCTTTCCCAACAATGGAACTCACAAATCGTACCCTGCAGGTTGTTCCGCACTGAAGAACAACTGCCCTTCTATTATGTGTGCTAAGCTAACAGCAGGAAGTTGGAATGTCCTTGTTTTTTAAGAATCACATATTCTCTGCGGAGATCCAATATAGATAGCAGACGCGAGTCTTTTTCTCAAAACAGCTGCTAAATAAATACAATACAATACGACGCAGTACAATACATTGCAATGTAATAAGTGCGGTACGGTACAGTAGCCTACATCGCAGTACAATGCAAAGCAAAACTATACAGTACAAACTGATGCTATAGCCTATGACCTATTAAAAAATTCAATGATACCATGCATAGCAGAAGCTCGGTGAAACAAGAGAAGAAGAGGAAGCGAAGGGGCAAAGGAAATGGAGAAATAATTCAGGTGGAAATGAAGAAACGATGGCATGGAATCTAAAAATAAAGGAAGGCATTTATTACCGTGGATGCTAAGTTTTATGGTCAACTGTCCACTGGAAAGGCAGCCAAAGTAGTTTCTGTTTAATAAGATGGGACGCACTTAATTCAAGCTTTGTCTGCTTGTGTTTTAATCACTGCATGGTCTGAGTAGGACCTATTTGTGTGACTACTGTACCGGGACTCATTTCTCCGCGTCTGGGCTGCGACTTAGATCGCTTAGGAAGACCGACCTCCGCGTAAGGAGGATGAGGACGCGCTTCAGCGATCGCGCTTTCTCGGCCGCCGGTCCCAGATGCTGAAGCAGTCTCCCTCCACCATCAGATTGGCCGACTCAGTAGACTCCTTTAAATCTCAGCTAAAATCCTATTTGTTTGCTAAGGCTTATCCCGCTTGTTAGCTGTTTGTGAGACGCCCTTGCAGCGGTATGGCCGCGTTACGGCACCACATAAATTGTCGTTATTATTATTATTATTATTATTATTATTATTATTATTATTATTATTATTATTATTATTATTATTATTATTATTATTATTATTATTATTATTAATGGACTCGAAAGACAATGCATAAACCGAAGAGAAATTGTAATTTCTTGAATGAGTAGGCCTATTGCGTCATACCCTCAACGACTTCAGTGTGACTGCAATGGTCTCTGGATGAATAAAGCTTAGATTTCCATGTGATCTTATTGTTTTCGACATCAGCAATACAAGGATGAAAAAGGAAGAATTATGGCAGCTGAAATACATAGGAGGATGGGAAAGAGGAGAAGCTGGAAAGCAGTCAGATGTGATGGGTGTAAGACTCCGATACGACGGTAAACAGTCAATATGGACGGTCAAAGAAACCTGAGACAACACGGAAACTTGTCAGGTGCTTTTCAAATAGCTTCAGCGATGTGTGCACGGTTGTAATCGAGTAATGGCGGGTGCATATAGCTGAAGAATGACAGGGAAAATGACTGATATGCCTCGTGAAAGACAAACCAAATAAGAGACTGGTCAAATACAGACTGACTGAATAACAAACTTACCATCTGAACGATCTCTTGTGTAAGATACAAAACAGCAACTGAACAGATGCTATGATATGTCAGAGAGACTGAAAAGACCAGGGATTCGTTCCGGTGCGTTCCGGTTCTTTTTTGACGATCGGAACGCCGTTCCGGTGAAATTTCTAGATTCACATGGCGCCTGAAGCCGACGTTCTGGTTCCTTTTGTTTAGGACGGGATCACTGGATAAGACAGACCAAAGCTTATGTAATTTCGATCTCAACTTAAGACTTACCAATTGCTTATCCTTCATAGGCTGTTGCAGACCATCCGTAAGCTGTCACTTTTCAGTTTTATTTAACAATGCATTGAAGAAGAACCCAGGTTAATATTATTCCTATGTGAAGAAATAGAATTGCGTTAGAATGAAGATTTACTGTAAGGAGCGTGATTAACGTATAATGGTGTACCTGTACCCAGGTACTGGATTGATCTTCTGGATATTTGTGATGATTTAGCTTGCTTTTGCTGCCCTATAGGATGATGCTCGGTGCATTAGACAACACAGTGATAGAAGTCTTTACCTAATAATTGATGATGCATATTACATACAACAATACAGACGTATATACGGGCCTACATCAATACATACATACATGATACATGCATATACACATACATAGTTACATACATATGCACAAACATACCTATTTCAAAACGGCCCAAGTAAATCATAGGCCTACGAGTATATAGTAAATGAGAAAATGAGTAACTGAAACAGAAATGCTTGAATCAATATGCAACCATAGACTATAATAAAGTAGATAATTCATTTAAACTGATACGAAACTAACTAACACATGACTTCATCTTCTTTCGATTAGCACTAAGAGAAGACTAGTAAATATGTAAACTAGTAAATATCTGAAGACTAGGCCTATGCCTATCTTTATTGCGCTCTTCGTAGTTCTGTTTTTCTTCAATTCAGTTAATCTTGTGCGAATGAAAGTCTGAGTTATGGCATTTGAAACCCTGGCCAGAGCACGCGGCAGTTGACAACAGCATGTCTGTCTGTCTGTCTGTTTGTCTGTCTCTTTGTCTGCCTGTCTCTGTTTCTCTGTCTGTGTAACAGTACTGTTGGCCTGTATGTCTATTTCTCATGGGCAGCCAGTGGAATTTATCGTCGAGGCCTCGCAGGATACAATGGCAATTTGTAACAATTACGCACCTATTGAAATCGATGCCTGCAGTTGCGCACGATCAACGCGCTCTGAATGTATGGCGATAGCAAAAGTATACAAATTGATTTCGTAAATAATATATAGTTACACCGTCATAATGTTAGTTATGCACACACACACACACACACACACACACACAGACATACACATACAGACACACACACTCACGCACATGCACACGCACATATATATTTATATACAGACTATAATATAATATTTTGTATATCTATCCTAAAAACGTTGTTGATCTTCTGGAACTGTTGAGTCCGATGCAGCAAGTGACAAATATAATTTGTGGACACAGACTTGCAGACAGACAGACATAGACAGACATAGACATTCAGACAGACACATAGACAGACATATATAATTTATGGACACAGACTTGCATACATACAGACACAAACAGACCGACATGCATACAGCTAGACAGACATACAGACACACAAACAAACGCACGGATAGACACACAGTTAAACACACAGAAAGACAGACAAACAGACAGAGACATATAATTTATGAAGACATACTCGCAGACAGACAGAAAGACAGACAAATGGACAGGTAGACAGACAGACAATGATTCATGAAGATACACAAATAAACAGACATACTACACAGAGACAGACACAGACATTCAGGCAAACAGTCCCACTATAGACAAGCGTCTAACTTCGTAATTACATAGATAATATTGATGCGCTGAACATGTTGACTCCGGTCGCCTCGGTCAGAGGTGAGAGGTCATGACCCGCGAACGAAACGAGACAGCCGTTAATATTTTATGGCGTAATGGACAATTTAGTCGTCATTGTGCGAGTGTGCCCGTCGTTGCCAGCAATTTAAGAGCGGAAATGCTTCGAAAGGAAAATAATTGCGACTGAATTTCCGACTTAATAGTAGTTGTAACATCGATTGCGTTATTAATATGTAAATCATCGTCAACGGTGTCGACACAGAGGGGAGACGGGGGATGCGTCCCCATTATTCACCCAATACGCTGACATTCATTATGCCTAGTTTTCCCCGGGAGGTCTTCTGAGGCGGGGAAACAAAGGGAAATGATAAGCCGTCTATCCAAATGAAGGGTGTGGAGTTTGGAATGTAGGGCTCAAAACCCTCGCAAGAAGATCCAGACAATTCAAAGGTCACGATAAATTTGGATGTCTCACAGACACGGTCAAGTGAACCTCGACGGTTTGAAAGGTATTCCAGATTATTTGCCACATGAAACAATGAAATTCCTTTCTTGACCCTCTTTTGTGTCCCTGCCACATGACCCCCTGTTCTCAAAA
>JACEVL010000513.1:942500-1000000 GCA_020284085.1 Aporrectodea caliginosa | reverse complement strand
TCTATCATTTTCCTCGGTGGCATACCCCTACATGGAATACGTTTCCGCTATCCAGGAGCTATACACCGTGCGCGGTGGATAGCCAGAGCCATTTGCCCACTTAAAATGTGGATATTCCACTCACAATATGAACCTCTGCACTGTCTGCAGCCAGGTTCAACCATAACTTGGAAGTTTCGTGGCCCTTCAGATGGTGAACAAGTCTGGAATCACATGAAGGAAGTGTCACTCTTTGTGACAGGCATATTACATGTCAAGTACTGGTTCCAGTGCGCATCAACTACAGAGGCTCCCAAAAATGACCTGAATTTGCTCTTCATGCTGTCGAAGAGACTCATGGTAAAGACCCATAACGAAAATTCAGGTTCTGTCGAGCCATTAAAACGAATCACGCCATTCCAAGACTCCACAACTTCTTTACTACATCAACCATGAGATTCTGCCACATTTTGGAAATCTCTTATGATTTTCTACAGTATGATCCAAGCGAATGGGGTCTCATTCAAACATACCAAAGAAGCCGCGAGGTTGCCCAATCTGTTAAAGAGGTTAACGATCTCGCAGAAAGATGTTTAGTGCAAGAATTTAAGTCTTCTCTAACAAGAAATGAAGAACAAAGGCAGTTCTTGTTACAGATTGTAGAGGAACATAGGAAGCTGTTCTCAGCGCCAACAAAGACTGCAGCCATACTAAGGTCAAAATCGGATGACTGACCAATTCATCGGCAAAATTAATGTTGATGTTCTCGGCTACATTTTCTGATTATTTTCGAAGTTTTGCAGTCATTATCTTAAGCTGATAATAAAATTAACTCATTCTTACTACGTTGATTCCATTATTCAGCAATTATATTGTAGCTGCACATTAATTGTTTGCTTGTATGCAATTATGTTAAACCCTGCTGAGCGCCGATGTCATGATAAAGTTTGAGGAAACCAGCTCAGCAAATTATGAAAACTTTGTCAGCTTTGGGCAAGTCCTAAATATTATTATTTTCTTTTAATTTTTTAACTGCGACCTATTAATACCTGACGTCACCATATGCCGGGTTGGAGAACTATTTTTAACAACTTTCATTTTCTAGGACCACCCTACTATCTAGCCATGTACATGTAATAGACACGTTAGAGACGACCTTACAATGCCACAAGGAACGACATACCGATGTGAACAGTGAACACCATAATTATTATTTTGCGCCCTTCACTTAAGCAGATAAATTTGGATGAAAATGTAGTTGGATGTCATCTTCGTGGGATGAACCTTGATGTGACCCGAATTTATTCAAGGAGCTATGTGTTGTTGACCGTCTCGACTTATCCAAGTCGACAGCTAAGACTTCCTGCTTCCAGTGGGGGACTTGTCAGCGTCACTTTCCAGGAGAAAAGACGCTAGCACATTGTGCATGTTCTTGAATCGTAGCTTTCTTCTAGGGCAATCTTCTGGAGCAATCCTTTGAATTTGAGCCGATATCAGGAGTGAGGGTCAAATTATCTTAATTCACACCGTGCCAGAACTGACATCTGTATTCTGCCTCTTTTAAGGAGTTTCGGAAGGCGCTATATTAACGTTTAGATGCCTGAATCATGCATAATTACGTGTTTGTTTTAAAATGAGATGCATAATTATGGCCAAAAGCATTTAAATATATACACAGGGTAAACACACTCATATGTATAAATATTGTATTTATAAAATTTATATAATATATAAATTTTATACGCTATAGACATATTCGCACGCACTGGCTAAAACTAAACGCATATATTTATGCGCTTAGTTTTAGCAGTGCGTGCGAATATGTCTATACCGTATTAGTCTCTAAGTCTCTAACTTCGGTAGGAGTTTCTAATAATTATCCTCGCAGGGGTAATGGATGCGTGTGCTGTAGGAAAGTCGCGTGACTCCAAAACTATCTTGACTCCGTCCTGTGAGACTCCGATGACGTGCGGGTCAAACGTCGACTCTTCTCCAACTGATGCTTTCCGTAGACACATTTCCCCCGGGATCAAACTAGAGGGGGGGGGGGAATTCTAGCTGCACGTAATACTTAACAAATAAGCAAAATTCGTAACCTACTTTCCTGTTCCTTTTTGTTACTTTCCCGTTCTTTATCGCGACTTGACTCATTTATGAAGTGTTAGCAACTTCACATTTCTTAGCCTCGGCATATAAAGGCGGATGGCCAACGTGCTATAGCTTTGCCGGATCTTCCCATGCGAATGGTCGGTGTACTCATTAGAGCTGAACTGGCTATGGGGTACATGTGCAGCAGATGTTTCCAAACCTCTTTCTGCAATGACGGGAATTTGAACCCCAAATTTCTGGGTTGACTGTCCAACGCGCTAACCATTACATTGCCGACTAATACCTCAAGATATAACCCTAAGTTTTCTGTTAGAAATTGTCTTGTTTAGAAACTGACGTCTATGCTTAATGTGAAGGCGTTTCCAGTTTTCGGTGACCTTCATTTGTTTTCATACACAACTCAATGTGGAGTAATGACTACATCGTTTCCATTTATAATTATATAATCGTAATCGTAATCGTAATCTCCAAACTTCTAAAGCGCCACTCGAAAGCCAAGAGCAGGGCACCAGTTTATTCAAGAGCGCTGCGTCTAGTCAGAGGGCTTGTCTAAAAGAGTAGTCCAAAGGAGGTCCGAGTCCGGCTGTCAAGCTGGGTTTCGTTTAGGTCGAGAATTGTAAGATAGAGGACAAGATGAGACGAGTTCACTGTTGTATACAGTCTTGCTCAGTTGTTTACTTAATTCTGGATCAGGGGCGTAACGAGACTTAAATTCAAGAGGAGGCAACTTCACACACCACTGGCAAAATCCTGGTCATTGGGGTCATTGGTCAATAGAAGCTCCAGTATATAAAAAAGCAAGAGGCGGCAACTGCCTCCTCGTGCCTCCATGCAGCTACGCCTATGTTCTGGATAGATCAGTCAAAACCGTTTTTTCTTGTGCGATATTTGAAATGCTGATAAGTATTTTAAAAAGAGCCTTACCTAATAATAGCTTACATGGTCATTTGCTGCTGTTGTTGATGGTGTAGGTGTGACGGAGCACTGCCAGTGGGAAACGTTCAACGCCACCTGTCGATCAAACGAGGTCATCCTGATGATCTCCGCCTCCTACGGTCGAATGCACATCGGGCGCTGTGTTCCGTTCGACTACTTCCTCGGATGTTCCACGGACGTCCTGGAACAGCTGGAAAGCAGGTGTTCCGGCCGCGAGTCGTGCCTTGTCACCATTCCAGACGCCGAGCTTTTCAAAGTTCACCCTTGCCGAAAGGACCTCGTCGCCTACCTCGAAGCTAGTTATCGATGCGTACCAGGTATGCATGCCACCAATCAGCTTATTCTTCCTTAACGTTAAGCAAAGCAATGTGATGACTGCGAGACATACAGCTGGCTCTGCTTTCCTATGGTAAGGTATTATAGGATCGAGCTGCTCCAGGGACGGTCGCAGTGAATGGACCTGTTTCAGCATGATCTTAACACGCACAGTTGCCTAGCGCCATCGACTAATACTTAATCAATATAAACCTTGATATAGCGCTACTTCAAGATACCTACTCAGAGTCGCTCCCGGCCCAGCCGTGTGCGAAAAGAACGGTGTTTAGAGATGACTAATTTGTCCTTTGGAGCAAACGTGGCTCCAATGGAACACCGTTCCAATGCCCAAGACACAGAAAGCCCGATATTGCATGGTGGAAGTGCGTGCAGAGGGGACAAACAGCGGAACGTAGAGATCGGCGACCACTGCAGGCCGAAGCAGGACAGCTGAGCTCCCGTAGGTACCATGCGGGCGCAGTACCGAGACGGCAACACCAGACAAAAGCAGAGATCCTTTAGGTGATACGTTGGGATACTGGAAGCCAGTGCAGGATGGCCCGTCATTTTACACTCGTCGTCATAGTATGAAAGACCTTTGAACTAGTCTTTCGAATGCACAATTGCTTATCGAAAGCGATTAGTGCTGTATTCTTCATTACATAGCCTAGCCTACCAGTATAAATACAAATAGTCGGATTTAAATGTCTCGCTATTGGATAGATCGCTATATAAATCACATGAATAAACAGGAAAATGCAGCAACAAAACGATCTTTTCCGGCATGTCTTCGGCAAGAGTATGGAGAGCTTTGTTTACTGTAGTCCTTTAATCAGGACTCATGCTAATTGGCTGGAAATGGGTAATTTTAGATTGCGTAGGGTGTCGATCAAAGTTCGACCGTACGTTACAGCAGAAAATAGCGTACGCGTACGGTACGTAATTTACTAAAAATAATAGCGTACGCGTACGGTACGTTCGTATTCCGTACGTATGAGCAGCCTTTAATATTAGTTGCTTCTCGTGACGTCACATTTTGTCTCCTCATTTCTCGTCGTTTTTTTCTCGTCGTTATTACGTCACTTTACAGTTCTTATTTGTAGTTCCGTTTCAGCGAAGAGGTAAATTATTATTTTGTTTTTATTTTGTATAATTTGATTATTTTATCTACAGAAATAAAACAGGCTGACGAATTGTTTTAAAACGTTTTCCATTCTTTAATTTGTAATTTTGTTATTCCTTGTTAATTCTATAATAAAAAAATATAAAAATTAGCGTACGCTATTTATTAATTTAGCCAAAAAATAGCGTACGCGTACGGTACGCATTTCAGCAGAAAAAATAGCGTACGTTCCGTACGTACGGTCGAACTTTGGTGTCGATCCAAGAACAAATTTACCTCAGTTTTTCGACATTTCGGACTGTGGTAATTTCGATAATTTGTTGCTATCTGCCGCTCAAAATAGCGACCTCTGTCGTGCGCCGGAACAGCTCGCCACCTTGTCGTGCAGCCTAATGCATTGTGGGATCGTTTAAGCGGAAGTTGTCATCACTCGACGCTGACAATTCCCTCCAGTTGCCCGGACGAGGCTTTTATTTGTCGTGCAGCCTAATGCATTGTGGGATCGTTTAAGCGGAAGTTGTCATCACTCGACGCTGACAATTCCCTCCAGTTGCCCGGACGAGGCTTTTATTTCCCGCCAAACATCTCGCCATTACCGAGTCTTATTCGATTTTAGCGTGTTAGCTCTTCAGGCAATAGAAACGCTTCCGACATAGCACGACCCAGGCAGTCAACACTGAATGCTGTGGACAGGAAACATGAATATGTATATAATATTAGTGTCTAAGTCCATTTATATACACTCTATGTACATAGACCAGTGCACTTGTGCAGTAACCTTTGGAATTTGCGCTGTGATCCGTGTGTGTGACTACGTACATTTTTCAATTAGGCTTATCGCGTTTTATAAAAGCAACAAAGGACGTCTTAAATAATATTTCTTCTGGAGTGTCTATTGTTTGTCTGTTTAAAATGTCTTGATTCTCATCTGACACTCCAGGCGATCGTCCTGCAGATGATCATGCATTTTCCTGTGTTACATTCATAAGACTGACTCCATTCTCATACTCCCTATTACATGGCTGGAAGGAGGCGACACATTTTGTCTACATGCAAGCAATGCGAACTCACTCGATCCTTAATTCTCCAATATGTAGGACGCTACATCGTCAAATGTCTTGATCATTCCCGCAGGAAATTTCTCGATGGCATTTATCAATCAAATCAATCAAATCTCTTTTTATTGAAGCCAAATGAAAACACATAACATTTCAACATAAAGTATCAGGATTGGCCGCAAGAGGAGTCCCAAAAGGATCAAGATCCCGCTAACTAGGGACACCTAGAACAACATTACAGAAATATGACTTAGCTAAATTCTTGATAAACAGTGTAACATCAAGTTACGTACAGCAATGCAAACAGTATAGTACATATCACACAGTAAATGATTAACTCGATTCAAAACACTATGGCAATATAAAAAACAACCAAAAACCTTAACTAACAGTGAAAAAGAATATCCGGCAGGGTAGGTTATAGCTAATTTCCATTAATCAGGTAGGCATGCAGCATTTTTTTAAAGTGCCGTAGGTGGAGGGCACAACGTATGTGAGAGGGAAGCATGTTCCAGGTTGTGGAGCCAACAGATTTTATGGAGAATAAGCGAGTATTGGTGTGTGCGTAAATGGGGCGATAAGAGTTAAAGTTTCTGGTGTAGTGAGTATGAACATCGGATCCTAGATGAAAAAATCCCTTAAAACATGCTGGAAGTAAACCATGTTCATAGCGGTACATAAATAGGCCAATCTGTAATGTTCGAATCTGCTCTAGTTTAAGTAGCTTCAAGTTAGTAAATAGTGGTCCAGAATGAACGCACCTTGGAACTCCCGCAATGATACGAACTGCACGTTTTTGCAATAGAATTAATCTCCGTAGTCTAGAGTCGTAAGTAGATGCCCATACCATATTACAATAAGTAAGATAGGGGTACACCAACGAGTAATATAATTTTAGGCGTATGTAGGAGGGCAATAAGTATGCAGTTCGAGTTAGAATACCAATGTTTTTAGCAATTTTGTCAGAAATAGTTTTTATATGTTCCTTCCAGGTCAAATGTTGGTCCACGTGAACACCTAAAAATTTAGTAGAGGTGACTTTGGTAATAGGAATGCCATTGATGGATAATCTTAATGAGTCATCATTTAGTATACATCATTTAGTATACAATCACGATACTGTCTGCAAATCGTTGCTTCTTACATTCTTAATCGAAATCGTAATCGAGCATTTATATTTTATACAGTGCCACTCCAAAACAGAGGCGCTCCCGACCCGGGCCAGTGTCTTCACTGGTAAAGAGAGAGGCCACGTTTGTAATGAACAGCAAATGCACGATTCATCACAAGGCCACATGTGTAAACGAATAAGATCGCGGACTGTTTAATGCAGTTTTTCAGTTTTATTACAGTTCCACTGTACGTTTACAGATGCTTCTTCCCGCCTTAAAAATTCATCAGACGAGAGTTTTTATATACTAGGCAACTGTTTTGCATCATCTGCCTCGTCAAACTGCACTCGCTAGAATATACATCATGGGCAAATAATAGCAAGGCTCGTTTATTTGCTTGCAGCGATGAATTGTTTTCACTGAATGCAATGATGTGCAGTGTACCGAATGACCGCCAGACACCAGAAGTAATGATAACATTGATCAGTGATGGTGTTTTTTATATCTGCAGTATCTGGTATTCCAGTGAGGGGCGATCCGCCTTCGCCCGATATGTGTACCTCCGACATACCACTCACCCAGTCATCCGGGTACCTGGCTGGGTCGGTCACCCACCGGACGGGGCTCGGTTCGCGCCGCTGTCCCTGGGTCGTTCAGGTGCCCGCCGGTCAACGCATAAACGTCACCCTCTATGACTTCTCGAGCAGGGATGCGGTCGTTGCCATGCGACCCTACGATGACATGGTGCCCGTGGCAGCGTCCGCAGCATCCTCAGCAGCAGCAGCAGCAGCCACTGCTTCTGCGAACCCCGACGGTGACTGTTCACCGTTGGCCATCTTCCGAGAGACGGTGGGCGCCCCTCAGAGGGATCGACAGCTGAGGCTGTGTCCTGGGGGTCTCGACAGAAGAAGGGTCGTCTACTCGTCTCGTACTAATCGACTCAACATAATCATCCCAACTGAAAACGCCGATCAACAGTTCACCAACATGATGCTCTACTTCGAATGTAAGCCAACATCCGCTCGTCTACAATTATAGCGGGCTTCGATAAGTTCAGTCTGAACCACTGATGCTTTTGCTATTGCTGGTTTATTGTTGATGTTGTTATTGCTGTTTGTTGTTGTTGTTGTTGTTCTTGTTGCTCTTGTTGTTCTTGTTATACTTGTTGTTCTTGTTCTTGGTCTTGGTCTTGTTCTTGTTCTTGTTCCTCTTCTTATTATTATCATTATTATTATTATTATTATTATTATTATTATTATTATTATTATTATTATTATTATTATTATTATTATTATTATTATTATTATTATTATTATTATTATTATTATTATTACTATTATTATATATTTTTCATTATTATTGTAACAAAGTAAACAATCTATCATGGTAATGTTGAAGAAAAGCAGATGGCATTCCCGCCTTGGACAGCTACCGAGAGTCTTTGGAACATCATGCTTGAGATTAGACATAACCAAACTTAACCAAGCTCCTCTCATAATTCCCTCAAGTTGCTGTAAACTTCTGTAGAGCATTCATTAGACCACACCTCAGCGCTGCACGATCCAGGCTACGCTGAGAAGAGACAGTAAATTCAGAAAACCAATAAGATGGAAAATGTAAACTGGAGAACGATGAACGATGATAGTCAATGACCCGCAATGAAGAGGAACACCCGCAGAGAGCGTGCAATGAAAAGTAGGCATGATTTAATGTCGGCGGCTGACGCTAAAAATTCAGTCGCAACGTCAAAGCTGACATGCGGAAGGAATGCATAATGAAGGCAGGAGCATGCCAAGGGGCGCTGCATGAGGACGACAGGCTGCCACCGCCATACAGAACATGCCAAGTCCTGGGCTGCAGTCGCTGTAAGTCACGGACGCAGCTAAGTCTTAATCGGATTGCCTGTCTCTCCACCGTTGTCCGTCTTCCGGACTTCGCCAGGGATCTCCACAAACGCAGCTGTCCACTGGATTCTCGTTCTCTTCTGCGGTTTAGCTTAGAAACAACCTTCAATTGATGCATTTTGTATTAGGATAGAGGCGCTATAGAAGCGTCTTAGTGGATGCGGGGAACGTGTTGTACGTCGAACACGCAGGTATCCGCTCAATTGAAATGCCGCTGATTATCTCAACAGGTGGTTGATACTATTTTATGAGCAGCATGTTACGCATATATGGACCGACGCATTCAGAGAAGAGATAGCCACGATGATAATATATACAGAGCAACAACCCAAATATATATATACATGTATATAAAATATATATCCGATAGATGGTTCTGTGTTTGTTCCAAAGTCGTTCAATAACGACTTCTGTTATTACAGACGACCTTGTGTTTCTTTACGAACAATAGGCCTAACATCATCTAGGCTAGTGAAGACGCGCGCACATCCATCCACCCGTCCGTCCATACATCCATCTATTACATACATACACAAATATAAACATACATGCATACACACATACTGTCATACATACATTATTTACAGACATGCGCGTGCACTTGCTTACATGCCTACACACGCGCATACATAAATTATACAAACATGCATAAATAAATTTGTACATGCAGATATACGTAGGCCTACTTACAAGCGTACATATATACACATATACATTAAAATATGTTGATATACTTATATACACATATATGCATATGTCCATACATGCTTTTATATACAAATACATACGTATTTGTATAAATGTATGCATATGTATTCACGTTGTGTTAAAGCGCTTCCCTTTTGCTAAAAATGATTCTGGATTCGAACCCGTGTCTCATGTCAAACATGGATGTTGTGAAGCAACCTCTGGTGAGCTGTTTACGTCGTCCAACTCCTGTGCCGGTGTCGTGCTGTGAACCCATATTTGGTACAAATGATTGAGTAGGGAATTGCGCGAATGCTGTATTAGGCGTCTATGATAATTACGAGTGGTCTTGCCGGCCCAGCGACACACATTCGACAATAATCTACAGTTGTAAATATTTGAAGAGACAGACAGGCAGACAGAGACAGATAGATAGAGGCAGATACTGAGACAGAGACAGAGGCAGAAAGAGAATGAGAGTGACATCTACAGCGTGATAGAAAGAATAACGACAGACAGTGATATAGCGAGAGACAGTGACAGCAAGAGAAAGACAGAGAGCAACACAAATGGAGCGACAGCAAGAGAGAAAGAGAACTACAAAGAGAGACAGAGACAGAGACAGAGAGACAGCGACAGAGAAAGTTACAGAAAGAGAGATAGAGCCAGAAAGATAGAGCCAGAGAGACAGCGAGACAAACAAAGGCAGATAGAGAGAAAGAAATGCAAGCAGCAATAGGTTTGATGTGGATGGAGAGAGGGAGATACGACGTACGGACGAGAGGTCGTAGAGACGCTCTCACAATATGGATCATCCATTCGTCGTAGTCGGAGCTCCGTTAGACAACGGTCTTTATGATCACGGTTGTTGATTTCGCCTGTAGATAGCCTAGAGATGCAGCTATAGCAGAGGGTGGCAGATGACATTTCTGTTGCACAGCAGGTCAGAGAGACCGACGAATCCCAAGCCAGAACATCTGATCCACCGTCAGCCGTAAAGCAACAGGCTTTCACGTGCAATCGTGCATATAACAATACGTCGGCTGTGGTCTTCGTGTGGCCGTTCGAGTTCGTCGCTGGTGTCTCTTGAATTTTTCTGTCGTTGAGACTTTAATATCATAGGCGGTGCCTTTGAGAGTTGCCTATTAAGTGTCTGGTATATTACACTGCGTTAAAATGTCAATACTCACCAGATACGTTCACAAGCGAAAGAAGAAACAAATATAATGTGAATATTATAGAGACAAATGCAAAGAGAAATAAAGTAAAAATACGCGAGAAATACACGCAAATGTATGCACAAGTGCGAAAGAAATAGATGAACATTCAGAAGAATACGCGAAGAATTGCGCAAAAGATGCGAAGAAACATGAAGACATAGTAATACGCAAAAAACTAATGCGAGAGGTAACACACAATGAGCAGAAGAAATGTCACATACAGGAATAAATCTGTATAATTAGACTTGTAAACCGAAATAGAAAAGAAGTTAGAAACAGAGATAAGCAAGCGCTCGTCATACAATAGGTAGCGGAAAAGCACTTGAAGTCCAACCGGAACTAGCCTCAGCTGCATATGATGCGCATGCGCTCGCTTTGTCGCCAATCAAAAGTCTCTAGAATGATGCCCAATGCATGCAATTAATTTCTGCTACATACGAGGAAATGGCAGTACATGTATTTCGACGTATTAATTCAGAGGGGACTGCAACAGAAAGATGACGCAGGTGCAAGAACCTTCCTGCAGATGCGCAATCAAACTATAACATAGATCAACGCACAGACTAACAGACCGATAGAAAGACGGACAAACGGATAGCCACACCGACAACCAGGCAAGCAGGGAGGCAGACAGACAAGTAAGTAGCTGACAGGTAGGTATGCAGGCAGGAAGTCAGGAAGTGAACTGGAGACTTGGAGATCACAATGCGACGCATGGAAACAAGACCCGACGAAGGAACGGAAATGGAAAGGAAAAATGCGGCCTGAATAGACGACAGATAGAAAAACAGGAGCGTACATAGACATACAATTACACAGACCTACATAGAACATACAGAACAACAGGGACATAGATATGCATAAAGAGAACATATAGAACCATAGGGGTTTGGGGTGGCTGTGCTGCGACGAATGAAAAGAAGCGGGAGCAGAGTGGATAGATGGAGGCGTCAGACACCTGCAGTATATATTACAGCCATCTCTATTCTTCAATGCATTCTATCCAGTTTATAATCCATTGATATTAAGACGTCGAGCGTCAGATTGCTTTTCAGTTTTTGTATCTCAGTTCGATTCCAGCTGGGCCACTGTAAACAGACAATTCCTTTTGTTGCCCATAGAAAATGTTTTCCAGGCTATCGAGACACCTGAGACAGGTCTGCACTTTAGCCAGAAGATCCTGCAATTCCATGACCACGTCTCTGACTAGTAACTGCAGCTGTAATAGCAAATTTATTTAGCTCCACCACTTCTAGAGAAACTTATCTGAGGCGTTGAAACGCATCAGAAGCTTCACCCTCATAGTACTTTGAGGACCGGTGCTGATAGGGAGTGTAAAGAGTTTATTACTTTTACTCTACCTTAGCTTACCTGATATTACCTTGTATTGAATCTGTACGTTCCCTTGAATAACCAGACGTCTTTTCTTGCCAAGCCATGTCTTGCTTTGCATTGTGCTACCTTGGTCATGTCTAGCCACTTCTGACCTTACTCGGACAGTGAGGACAATGCCACATTGTATTTTACTTTCTGATATAAGAAAGAAGGTTCCTTTTAAAACGCTCAATATTACAGTAGATGATATAAAAATTGAAAATTTTACATCTGCTAAACTTCTAGGCGTTATTATAATTGACAGAAACTTGAATTGGGCAGAACATAATTATACGTACCTTAGAAAATAAAATTGCTAAAACTATAGGGATACTGTTTAAACTAGGAAAATACTAGATAAATCAATATTAAAATTGTTATATTTGAGTTTAATCTTGCCGTATCTCCAGTACTGTACAATGATATTGGCTATTATAATATAGTGGCTACGGTACCCCTGTAAGCTGAAAAACTGATAACCCTTCAGAAGCAAGCAATTAGGAGCAAAAATGGTGTTGGCACATTCCATCAATCTATTGAATTATTTATACAGGACGGGCTAAGTAAGTAAATTTCCAGCAATTTGTCATATGTAATTAATTACTTATATGCTTTGTCATCGTCATGGAATGCTTCCTAAACGTGTTGATACGTATTTTAAAACTAAGGAACAAATACATCAGTCTGAAACTCGCACTAAGACTAATTAATTATCAGTCTACCACGTGCAGGTCTAATACCTGCCTATAATATTCAGCAATGATAGCCTACTTGGTCTAAAACTCTTAAATTCACTGCCCCAAATGTTTATCCTGCTACTAAACCGGTTTAGTCTTTTGTTTGTTCTGTCATTTTATTTTGCTTTATTTCATTCTATTTTATTTTATCCTAGTTTGAAGCACCAGATATGAATGGTGCATTCTGAAACTGGTTAATAATCATTCGATACATTTCATGGCTGGAAATACTCGTTGTGCTTGAAGGTTGATACATTGCTATCCTTGAACTACATTGTAAGGTGGACTCGATAAGCTCAGTTGAGCTTTTCTTCCCCTTCCAGAATGGCCCTTATATGGTTTATCTAACAATCTGTGTATTCCAATATGTGAATAACTGTACCGTTGTGCTAAAAAACAAATTGAAATCGAAATTGAAAAAAAGATCCACAGCCCAAGGCTCTCACGAAGAAAGACAAATGTTTCTCAATCAATCTCGGAGTTTGTGTCTACGCCAGTTTCTATATTCTTCTCTACAATTTGTGTTGTTTCTCTATATCTCTGTGTATGTCTCTGTCACTCTCTGTCTGTGTCTGTTCTTGTCTTTATGCCTCTCCGTTATTCTTGTTATCTGTTTCCATCTCACATGCAACAGAGAAATTGAAAGAAACGGCAGATCATGCAAATCACGGTGCCTCTTTCTATCACCGTATTCATCTCTCTGTCTGTCTGTTCTTCTGTCTGTCTTTCTGTCTGTCTTTCTGTTTGTTTCTCTGTATGTCTGTCTTTTTGTCTGTCTCTTCTTTTTGTCTGTCTGTCTTTTTGTCTGTCTCTTCTTTTTGTCTGTCTGTCTTTCTTTCTGTCTGGCTGTCTTTCGGCCTGTCTGCCTTTCTCACTGTCTTTCTCTTTGTCTGTCCTTTTGACTGTCTGCCTGTCTTTCTGTCTGCATGTCTTTCTGTCTGTATATCTTTCTTTCGGTTTGTCGGTCTGTCTGTATGCAGGTTAGGTATTCATTGTGTCTGTTACGCTTTCAGCTGTTGGTTGTCCTGATCCGGAGATTTCAGTCAACGCGATGCTTACTCGAAAGGAAGAGACTCTGGCCATCTTCTGTAACCAGACGGGAGAGAGGTGGCACTTGGTCTGCAAGGAAAACCAGTGGATTGGCACCTACAACAACTGCTCAAAAAGTTAGCTCATCTTTCCTATTCAACATTTAAGCACACATAAGCCTGCAAACGAGCTTACACATGCACATACACATACTCACAAGCCAATCAATATGGATATAAATGAATTAACACACGCAATACATACGTTTACTTATTTCAAAACTCCAAATTACAAGACAATACAGCATAATATAATACTATACAACACATGCAATGCGAAATAATGCAATACGATGCAACTGGCCGATAATGTCCACTGAAAAAGTTCAAAATTGATTCCGGTATAATTCATTTAAATCGTAGTTGTTCTGTTATGTTAAACGCAAATAGAAAAACTGGGCAACAGGAAACGTTTATCTTTTATATCATTTAGCCTAAGTACATGTATGTCACACGTTTTTGTCCACGCGCATAACCGAGGCCGAGATTGTGCAATGGTTTCACTAGCTAATGCGATTTATTTGTTGCTTCTGGCGGTGTGATTTCTTAGATATAATGTATATGTTCAGTAGTTAAGGCCTGCTTGATAAATTGGTAAGCTATCGAGAAAGACAGTATCGGTTAGCCTGTGCGTATCCAAGGTATTTTCTACACGGCATTGGAGTTGATTTGTTATCAACAAAAGCTACTCAAGAAACCTAATCAGAAAGAGTTCGTTCGTGAGCTATTGTAGTTACTGTCAATGAAAGAAATAAATCTATGAAATCAACAATCGAAAGACAAGAGTGAAAGGCAAAGCTGCGAAGACCGATTTAAGGCAGCAGCCAATACAGCACCACAGTACACCGATTTACGCAGTGAGCAATATATGTGTGACAGTCCCCTTATACATGTGTGCAGAAGCATAGGCTATAGGAGAAGCCTACCCAGACAGGCGCAGACATGTATGTATAAACACGCGAATATGCCTATATTATGCAAGATATAATTCTTAGCGCTAGTGCTGATGTTCAAGTTCCAAGTATCTTTATCGAGACATCCTACCCGATGGGGATAATTATCCCGCTGTAAAACTGTTTATGTTCCGTTTTGCAATTGATCATTCATCACCATTAAAAGACTCCACAATTTACTCTTGTTGATACTGGAATGGAATAGAAACAATAGTCCATAAAAGTTCGTTAATAATCATTTGGTCATGCCATATTGTTGTCTGTGCATTTCCAATTATGTACACGAACAAGAGAGCTCCAGTTGTATTCTAGCCGTGCGCAAGGGTCGTAAACAATATGTATGAATTATTGAGAGACTCCTAGAATTATTCTAAAAACTTATGGAAATTATTATTCAAGTTTACTCCAAACTATGATAAATTTAAGTAATTGATTTCGGATTTTAGTTTAACTCAACTTTTACTACAATCAGTGGCGCAACAACCGTATAACGAGAGCGAACAAAGTCCAGGGCCCCCGACTCGCCCCGAAGTCCCAAGGGCCCCAAGCTTGTTAACTAAAAAAAGTCATGTACTTTTTTCCGTTTCTCCGTGGCAATAATTAAGAACAATATCACATTATGTCATTATGCTTTTCAGTTACATGAGACCTATAATACAGTAATTGGCTATTATACTGTCATGGTGTAGTACTCTGTTCATGAGTCTTCATTCATTATTATTGTAATTCTCTAATCAATAGTATTAGTGTACACTATAGCTATGCATGTAACTAGTCTATAAGCTTTATAAGCTTAAATGTTTGAATACAATACAATAAGCGACAGACCAAATTGGCCAATACATTTTGGTTGTATTCTTGTTTTGTCTTGAACTAGTAATGTGACTAGAACTATGGATGATAACGTTTGATACTCTGTTTAACCTGACTGTCGTTTAAAATAGTTATCTAATTATTTTCACTCTTTAGTCTCGTTAATGAGTAAGGGCACTCAAGCTTAGAGTGTCCAAGTGCCCACGGATAAGCTGGCTATAATTGATGCTCGTTATGACAAAAGGATTTATCCTGGAAGTTGGCTTCCAATATGATTTTTTGATAAGTAGCTGCCATCGACTGATGCCGTGAGCATCATTTGCGTTAGAGCAGTTCTTAGATGAGATTTAAACCTTACTGGTGTGGACCTCTGCCTCCACTCGAATGTATTGCTTCTCAGGATAATTTTCAGCAGCGATTGACCATGGAGTCCCGACATCATCTGCTAGATCCACTTTTCCAATCTCCCTGGAGTGGCACAAAGACTTTTAACCCGCGCCTAAGACGATGCCAAATGTTTTACCGCTTGTGACAACTGCTTTCAAACGAGCATTTTGTCATTAAAATACCCTAAAAGTTTAAAATAAGATCAACAGCTGTGATGAAGATGGTGGTAAAGAAGATGATGATAGTGGCTATGATGAGGTTATGTTGCAGATTTTGCTATAATTACGTAGTGGCCTATATGTATATCTGATTGCAGCTGTAAATCACATGAATTTCTAAAGTGCCGCTTAAAACTAAGTGCAGGGCACCAACTTATTCATGAGTGCTACGCCAAGTTTGAGGTGAGGTCCAAATATACGACGTGATGCTTGACTGAACGCTGTTATGCATTATTAAGAATTTTAAAGCCCAGAGGATCACATCCAGAAGACAAGGGAACATTCAGGGAAGGACCTCTTTGACCTAAAATGTCTAGCCTTCTCTGATATCTTCAACATGATGAATATATAAATTATTGATGAATTATTATTGTTATGTGATGAATATTATTATTTTATTATTTTTATTGATTTTCTGATGTCTCCATTATTGCTGTTGTTGTTTTTGTTATTATTATTATTATCATCATCATCATCATCATCATGATCGTCGCCATCGTCGTCGTCGTCTTCATCATCATCATCATCATCATCATCACCACCACCACCACCATCACAACCACCACCACCACCACCACCACCACCACCACCACCACCACCACCACCACCATCATCATCATCATCATCATCATCATCATCATCATGCCTATTCTGATTGTCGCGATGAAGTCATCATAATGTAGATGGTATGCATGGTGTTTTGCGTTGGCGTTGGTCCCAATCGGAGATCGACCTATATTGACTGGAAATCCGTTAAAATTACGGGGATTACGGAACGTCAGGTGCAGAGCCCAACCGGACTTAGCGACGACTCAGATCCATCTCAATGAAGCCCTGACGGGCAACACGGAGGAGACGCCGTCTTTACTATAGAGAGTAGCGAGGTCGATGCCTCTGAGTGCCCGGGATTTCAGGCCAATATGAGAATTTTCATATCATTCGATACCCTTAATCGCCTTCCTATTCCTTCTCTGTCTCTAAGTATTCCTCCTTCTCCTAATCAGTTTCCACTTAGACTCCTCCACTTCCTTCCTGCTTCCGCCTCTTTCTCTTCCGACTCCGACCACTTCTATTCCTACCCAATCCTGCTACTTTTATTTCGGTTTCTTCACCTATTCCTCCAGTCTTCCGTCTTCCTTTGATATCGTTTCACGCATAATGAGTGTTCCATCCGGCAGAATAAGCGAAACTTGTCGCAAACATTAACCTTCTTTCATTTAGGTTGTTGCACCTCCGTCCCATACATAATGAGTCTTGACAGTAAGGATTGACTGAAAGAGCAGCCTTTCTCTACAAGCACGTTTTCTCAAGCCGTCTTCATTCTCTCTCCCTATTCCAAATCCACTTAGTCTTAATTGCCTCATTGAAAAACTCTCACCGTTTGTTTAGTGAAATCATCGACCTCGTCACGTTTACTTTTCAAGTCTCTCCTAGAATTATAATTTTCTGCTTGAATTTTTGGCCATCTATTCCATATAATTTCTAACAGAATGGTATTTGCGTTGATATTTCGGTCACTGATTGACTAGAATTTCAGGACCTGCGGTAATTCTCCACTTTAGCTTTTATCGCCTTCTTACAGCTTCGTGTTCCCCCTCTATCAAGAACATCGATACTTGCTAAAAATACTTGTCGGCTAAAATATTTCCTTAATTGCTAAATTTTTGTTTCCGCCACAATCCGTCTCCCGCTTCGTAATCAGTTTCAATGCTTGTTAAAAAATTGTAGTTCAGTTTTTATGTATTGCCTCTACCTCATATTCTTGGCTGTTTCATTCGGCATCTAGGCTTCGCACACAGATGAAATTAGACCACAGTCATACACGTTTTTTCCGTGTAACTAAGACGGTTGCAGCCTTTGCCAGTGTCAGCCGTGTGCTATGAACATTACATTTGCAGCTGCTAGGATGCTGCCCAGCAGTCTTGAAAAATGCTTATAGTACATATTTCATTTCCCACCAATGAATAGCTTTCGGCACCCGGCTCTCTTCTATCAAAGGGTTCTGTGTTATCCACCTACTTCCTGCCTACAACATACAACACTGCACTCTTCGGGCTAGTGACTTAATGGACAATTCTTTCATAATTCATTCATCCTTTCTTTCTTTCTTTCTTTCTTTCTTTCTTTCTTCTGATCTGTGTCGTTTGTGTTCGTCTCCTCTTCGAACTTTTGTCTTTGTAGCTATTTGTCTCTCTATCTCTGTGTGTTTCTCTCTGCTTGCTTGTCCGTCTGTTTTTAATCCTTTCATTCTGTCCCTCGTTCGTTCATCTTTATTATTCTTTGATTGTTTCTTTGTTGTTTCTTTCTCTCCTCTTAATTCGTCCTTACTTTGATTCCTGCTCTATCAGACCTTCTTTACTTCAATCCACCCTTCACTGTTTTACTAGTTTCCATTTTCTTCTTCAGTCTTCTCCCTCCCTCCAATTTTTCAATTCATCCATACCTGTACTTCCACGCACTTTATTTCCAATTGTTTCTTTCCCTGTTTTGAGTCCTCTATTGTTCCTTCATAACATCATTTGTCATTACTGTTCTTGCTTCTCCCACAGACTTATGCCTCTGTGCATCCTGCTCAGCTATATTTGTGCCTCGCTCCGTTCCCTATAGACGTCTGAGCAGGTGTTGAGAATGCTAATAAAGAGCTACCTGTTACCTGAAAATTTTATGACGGAAACTGTCAACTGCATGTCACGCCAAGCGTGAAGAACGCTTGTTTGGTAGGTAGCCTACATCTAATTATGATTATGGCGACGACGAAGACGACGATAATGACTGTGATTAGGAAGTCGGATCATCCCAGTTCTTCTTTTGAAGGGGCAGAAGGGCACCACGGTAATGGAGCAGAAATAGTCAGTGGAAATAAGGGCTGAAAACAAACATTTGGAAGCAGTGAACATAAGAGTTCAGTCGCACACATGTAAACACGCACACGCACAGACGTACGCACACACGCAAGAAGCCACCAGGTCGCGTGCATGCAGTTGGATGGTTGCTAAGGAAACACACCAAAATCCGCTGAAAAGTGGTCAGAACGCTAAAATCGCTAAAAGCAGCAGGATCATACACGAATACAATCTTGATTTAGTCGCGGACGACATACGACCTAAGCCACTGAGGTCTGCTAAGATCTCCAAGTTCACAATAAAAACGAAGATTAGCAATCCAGTCATATTGAAACCAAATACGAGATCTGCTCTCTCACTTTGACCTGAACGCTAACCGTCAAACCCTAGTCATCCGATCTTCTGTACAACGAAGTCCAGATGCTCACTGAAGTCATGGATGCGATTAAAAAATGCACTCGAGCCATAAAACAGAGAAAATCACGAACCATCTTAGTACTTCATCGTCAGGAATCATTTTGTCATCTGTTTTGTAGCTTCTAGCTTTATATTTTTAGCTGATTTTCCACGCTTTTAGACACAAGACACATTTTCTTTAAGATTGACGATAGTTTTGTTTCTGCTTCTAATTCGCCAACGGCACTTTTGCTCAAACCTACATTAGCACTGCAGTTTTGAAAACCGGTTTTCGTACCACTGGCAAGCTATCTTGCTGTTGAACGTCGTCATATTACACTTCGATTACTTCTTAATTATGCTACTGTCACTGTTTGCAAAGGCTACCCTTTTGCTGGAGTGAAACTGTTACTAATAACCTTAAAGGTTGCCAGTGTGTGTCGGAAAAGACTGAACACTGTCTGTCTCACCTACTACGTTACTGGGTCAAGCAGTGTAGGAATTGTCGGTACAGGTGTAATTTTCATTAGAATAGCATGCAAGGAAAAATTAATCCTTACTCCAGGCGACAATATTTCAGCTATACGCAGTTGACGGATTTTACAGGTAGAACTTTACTAAAGCCTCAGGCTGCAGAAAAATTGCTCGACTGAGGTGAATAGCTCAGTTTGACCTCAAATTGCTCAGAAGATGTCGTCGGTTATCAGGTTCGATGGAGACTAGAGCCGAAAAGGTGAATACACCACGAACAGAATCAAGCAATCTTCTTAGACCTACACAAGTGCATGAACTCTTTCAAAACTAAATCATCATCTGTGCTGCTGTGATTCTTCGTTGTACCTGTCTTGTCTACTGTGGTTTATTGCATGTCTATTTCTCTTTTGTGCGCAGGTGTGCTGGCACCGGTTTTTGAAGACAATGCAATGAAGCTAAACAGAGGATTTCCTATCGGTTAGTTATATGTAACCCATGTATGCATGATACACCTGGACATTTACTGTAGCGCCTTTTAAATAACTCATAAAAGAACTGCCTGTGCCAGCGTCTATATATAGGGCTGCCGACAGAAATTCCGGGCCCTTAGACAGAGCAGTCACGGGCCCCTAACTATCCTTAGACTTTATGAGAAAATTTTTGTTTAAACAAACTGAAATAATAATAGTGCGAGTACAACCCTTCAAAATTTTATTTATATGCAACTATTGTAGTTAAGTGTCCGTAATATTATATTTTAAAAGGCATAAATCATAAACTTTGTACAACTGATTATAATATTTTTCATAAGTTGATTGCTGGGCCCAGCCCGGGCCCCTAAAAGTCGCCGGGCCCCTGGGTTTTTGTTCCCCTGCCCCCCTCTGTGGGCCTGTCTATATGATGCTAAACTATTATTGAGAGCAGAAATTTCACTAAACAATGCACGAAAACTAGTAGAAAACTAGAAGAGTCTCCAGTGGCGCTCCCACACACACACACGTGGACCCAAACCAATGGATTCCCATCGAGATCTGATATGCAGCATTATGTTCAGAGTCCATGGACCATTTGCGTCTGTCACGGTCTACTGAACCGTTAAATTTCCATCTAAGCGTCGTCTCTCCAAAGACGTCTAAACATGTAAACAATACGAGGTTCATAAATATGGCTTATTGTTTAGTCTAAGCAATATGCCAGCTTCATGAATAATTTAGTAGGCCTATGACTGTCTACTTGATTACCATCAGTAGTTCCTGACGCCAGCCGTTTGATGGCGATATGTAAGAATAAATTATCTCCATTATCCTCAGTCCTTCATCATATCCAGTGTCCTCCTCAATGTTAGTTCATGAATAATTTAGTATTTCTACTTAATTACCATAAGCAGTTCCTGACGCCAGCTGTTTGATGGCGATAGGTAAGAATAAATTATCTCCATTGTCCTCGGTCCTTCATCATATCCAGTGTTCCCTCAATGTTAGTCCAATTGTTGCAATGGACTTAATTAATAGCGTCTCATACAAATATTTATGAACTATAATTATAGAAACTAGAAATAAAATTATAGAAACTCTGAGACAATTAATCCATATATTTGAAGTGTAACTATACCAGTTGATAATAGTTGTTGTCATTCGATTAGGTCTAAACAAACTTTCTTCTCGAAGCGATTGCAATTAGACAATAATAATTAAGAATAATAATAATTACGACAATTTAGATGGCACCGTAACACGGCCATGCCTTTACAAGGGCGCCTCACAAAACAGCTGACAACGTAATATGCTACTCGCTAAATACATTGTACGTAGAATTAATCTAAATGAATGGACTTTGGCGCAGCTTCCAATATTGAGGTCTGTCTCATCAACAATGTTTAGGCTTCTCTGGAAGAATTTTGGAAATGACTCACAAAAATTGCAGACATGCGCTGGGGTACGCATACGATTAGTTTAAAAATAAGGGCACGAGATCAGGAAAAGACAGATAAAACAGTTGTAGCTTTTTACTGTGGTGACGCTACAGAAATCTCTAGATTAGATAAATTCAATTAGAGTAGATTAAACACAGAGGTAAATTAAATTAATGTAGAATCACAGAGATGAATTAATTATATGAGATGGTGATGATGATGATGATGATGATGATGATGATGATGATGCTGATGATGATGATGATAATAATAATAATAATAATAGAAGTAGTAGTAATAATAATAATAATAATGATAATAATAATAATAATAATAATAATAATAATAATAATAATAACGATAGTAATAATAATAATTAGAATTTACTACCCTACTACCGCTACTACTACTGCTAGTAGTAGCAGTAGCAGTAGAAGCAGCAGTAGTAACAACAACAACAACAACAACAACAACAATAACAATAACGATAATAATAATAATAATAATAATAATAATAATAATAATAATAATAATAATAATAATAATAATGATAATAATACTTATAATAACAATAATAATAATAATAATAATAATAATAATAATAATAATAATAATAGTAATAATAATAATAATAATAATAATAATAATAATAATAATAATAATAATAATAATAATAATAATAATAATAATAATAATAATAATAATAATAGTGGCAATAGTAGTAATAAAAATAATAATAATGAATATACAGCTGGTTTGGTGGATTAGCCTACTTCTCTGTGTTTCTGAATGATGAAAGGATATTTAAAGATTCGAAGAGAATCACTCGTTAGTTGCCTGCATCATTATTCCACCATCTGCCTTCATCGACTGCGCTGAAGTTATTTGGCCCTTGTTATTTGTCCACCCATAGGACTGCTTGTGGCCATCGCTGTCGGCGTCATCGCGGGCGTCGTTCTAGGATTCCTGCTTCTCGTCATGATTTTCACCTGCAAAAAGAGGTAAGAAGAACGGACCTAATGTCCACGTAATCTCTACTAATTGCCATCTCGCCAGCGGCGATCGCGCGCTAATTAGCTGCGATCTACAGGATACATAATTATAGCGACCAGTAATTATTAGTTTTCTAATTAGCGGCACATTTCGACGGCATTCTAGCGGGTCCACATATACAGTCCATACATGGTTGACGAAAAGAGTCCAGATATGTTTACTCAATCACGGTGCTTTGCTTTCGACTAGACGCTGGGAAATGCAGAATACGAAGCATTAATTATAGAACACCATTATGAGCGCGAATCGATGTGACGCCATTAGGGACTTAATGCATGTGGTTTCCATCGAACAATGCAATCAGATATGAAGCACGCTTTCACTGTCACGTGTTCGTATTTTACAATGTATAATTTATACGCATGTATATTGTATTCCGTTAATCAGTTTATATAGCGTCTCTCGCAGAGCGACCTACTTCTCGGGGCGCTCACGTAGACTATGTGTAGTAGGCCTATGTTCACTGAGACGGCGGATGCATAATATTATGCTATATTATAGTACAATTATATACTGTATATAGGCCTATATATATATATAAATCACTAGGCTTCTATTTATATGCCAAAAAATGTTTACTTCATTAGAAAAGATTCTTGAAAGTCATTCGTTATATTTGGCTAATAACATTCTGTTCTTTATCCTCTGGCGCTCTAGATAGATTCAACATGTTTTGCTATTATTTTAATTCGTAACGCATTCGTTCCTGTTTGTCCTTATCAGTAAGGGCCTGTAAGGCAAAAGAAACACAAGCATATATTTTTATACCTGTCTTGAAGAAATACGTTTTCAGGTGAAGGATTTCACCATGCACGACGACTGCTCGTGCTTTGCTAAACCTGGTGTAATAACCACCTTACCTTGTCTGCTGTTACCTTATATTACCCTGCCTTTCCCTATATTCAGTTACCGTACCTGACCATACCTTCTGCTGTCTTGTACTCTCTTACGGTCTTACCTTCTTTCTTTTCCGCCATCTTGCCTTCCGCCATCTTGCCTTACCTTAAACTACCTTACCTTCCGTTACCCTGTGTTACCTTACCTAACCTTTTTGTCTTACCTAACCTTTTTGTCTTACCTAACCTTTTTGTCTTACCTAACCTTTTTGTCTTACCTAACCTTTTTGTCTTACCTAACCTTTTTGTCTTACCTAACCTTTTTGTCTTACCGAACCTTTTTGTCTTACCTAACCTTTTTGTCTTACCTAACCTTTTTGTCTTACCTTACATTTTTGTCTTACCTAACCTTTAGTCTTACCTTCAGTTACCCTGTGTTACCATGTATTACCTTGTCTTACCTGGTCGTTCTGTGTGTATAGGTTCTGTCGTCGTCGTGCGGAGCAGAGCATCCTCCTGATCGACTACGAGAACCAGCAGAACGCCTACAAACTGATGGACCTGAAGACACCCCTGCCTCTGCAGCAGGGATGCGAGTGCGTCCTCGCCGAGTTCCGCTCAGCCTCCGAATCCTTCGACCCATCCGATCCGATGATCGTCCACACCCCTGCGCCACCGGAAGTCTACTTCTCCGAAGAACTTCTACGCAACACGCTCAACAAATGCCCCGCCGCTGTCACTTCCGCTGGGGCCGTCACTTCCGCCGGAAGGGGGCAGGCGGCCGACTGTACGTGCAGCGACATCTACCGTCACACGGGAACGCTCTGCTGCGACGCTTGGTCGCCAGGTGGCTACCTTCCGGAAGACTATAACGTCGTAGGCAACTGTAGTCCACTCAAGACTAGCACAACGGCGCGTCTGCTGTAAATGAATCGTTTAACAAACATATATAATTTATGTAATTGGAAATAATTATACGCTGTTTTTTAAACAATGGTATGCGTATGAAATAATTGCATAAATTATATATGACAGTCGTTTTACTTGAAATTTGCTCATCTATATTAATAAGAACTAAATTTTGGAACTTTGCTGAAAGCAATTCTTTTCATTCTTAGGACTGTTGCGCTAGAAGAACTGGACGTTCGCTATTGAACGGCTAATTAATAATCAACTAATTAACCACTGAAACGTTTGTCTTTTTTCAACCATATTTCGTTTTGATGTATGTTCGTATGTATGCATGCATGTATGCCTGTACGTACGTATGTATGCATGCATGTAGGTATGTGTTAAACTGTGAACAATCTGCTCAGTAATTTATAACATGCTGGAGTCTACTACATGTTGTAATTCTTCGACTGTGTTTTCTTCGCATGTCCTCTTGGCGTATACGTAGTTCTGTGGGAAAGGGAGATCGCTATAGCTACCTCTGTTGTCCACTCCACGCTTGATTAGTGTTATAATTCCGTTTTCCTTCACCTTGAATCCACCCGAATTGAGCATCTATACAACTCATCCAAAACTCCCTAGCCAGAGTTGTCACCATAGCACTCCCGTATTTAAATCACCGGCTGAAAATCCCTGAGCACGACCACTTCAAAGCCCTGTCGCTAACTACAATTCTCACAGTCAGAGTACCTTCGCGAACGCTTCACAATCCAGCCATCCCGCTCTACCCGATCCTCCACCTATCTCAGTCTCTCGCCTCCCCAGTCACTACTCCACTCAAGATCTCCAACTGATCCACATCCCACACTGGCACACTGCATCTCAACTACGGAACGAACTTCCCTCTTAATTCCGCAAATTCTCAGTACCTCCACCAATATCGCAACTTACCCAATGTCATTTGCCTCAAGCCTTATCACCAACAGGTTTTCCACTACAAATTGAAGTCTCGCCTTTTCAACAATTCCTACCCTAAACCATCCGATCCTATGTCTTCGAAGTTTTCTCGCCCTCAACGAGTAGCACTACAGACATTTCGATATAGCGATTACGATTTCCAGTTCCGACAATAAATGTAAAACATCGATTTCAGCAGCGAATCCTCCACACCACTTCTCCACGCCACTTCTCCACGCCACTTCTCCACACCAATTCTCCACGCCAATTGTCCGCGCCACTTCTCCACGCCACTTCTCCACACCACTTCTCCACACCACTTCGCCACAACACTTCTCCACACCACTTCTTCACACCACTTCTCCACACCAATTCTCCACACCAATTCTCCACGCCACTTCTACACACCACTTCTTCACGCCACTTCTCTACGCCAATTCTCCACACCACTTCGCCACACCACTTCGCCACAACAATTCTCCACTCGGGGAAGAGTATAAGGCGCTTTAGATTCACATTTCTCTGACCTTGTGAATGTGACAAATTGCCGAAGCATTAACAATGGCCTAATATAGCCTCCCCCCCCCCCATATGCTGTTATTCCATCATAATGGTATAAAAAATAGAGACCGAAGATTAAGTACATGTTGACAAATGCATATTACTCATTCGATTATACTCTGTACGCCTGTCATGCGACGAAGTCATAATATTTATCTTGAGCTGCTTTGCGATTATTCCTCAAAAGGATCAGCGCACAATTTCAATTCAGTTTGTCGATACCTGTCTGCAAAAACGACAGGGCGTTCGATGAAAAAGAAAGCGATTCAGTCTTTAATTAAATACAAAATCTGAAATAAAAATAATCATAATAACTTAACGTGAGAGCAGTAAGAAACAAAAACTTCTCTGCAAGAAACCTCAAAGTTTGAGCATTACCGGAGGGTCAGCCTATATACTTTGTCCACCGCTGAACTCACTCACTAGTATGACCTTGGTGCTTGATCAAGTGACTAGACATTTCCATAGCTATATGTAAATGCCAACTTATGTAAGCTTTTACTAACAGAGGGCACCAGCGGCCAATCGTTGACGTCAGGGCCTTTAAGAAGCGATGAACGCGGCAGAAGATTTTGCTGTTCAAATTATTTGTTTCCATACAGATTCTTAATCAACTCAAAGTGGTATTTAAATGTTAGGACTTTGATAGCTTCTAATTTTGGATATATATAAATAATTACACAGGTTGAACTTCAGAACTTTTGTGTCTTTTAAAGTAGTAGGCTTATTATATAAATATAAAGGCTAAACTTTAGAACTTTGTTATCTTTTTATGTTCTCCTCTTCTTCTCTCTTTTCCGTCAGGCGTGCGCCGACGATGAGGCCTTAACATGACGTCTCCAAATCGCTCTATCCCTAGTTTATATCAACGGCATCCCTCATAACCATGTCCTGCGCCTTCAGATCCTCCTTACATTGTCCATCCAAGTCTTTGTCATCCTCGGCTTCACGTTCCCTCCTCATGGCCACACAGAACTGCGGCTGAAAGCCTTTTGTATTTTTATGTGGCATTATATAAATAATAATAAAGATCAAACTTTAGAACGTCGGTAGCTTTTCATGAAGCATTATATAAATAGGGGCCTACATAAATCAAAATGTAGAACGTTTATAGTTTTTAATGTAGTATTATATAATTACATAGGTTACACTTAAGAACTTTGATCGCTTTAATGTGGCATCATATAAATGTACATACGATTTATACAAATATTAACTTTTATCAATTTAGTTTCGATAACTTTGAAACAAGGGATGATTACAGCTGCACGGAAGAGCCCAGGCAGAGCGAAAATCAGTATGGAAGCGTTTGCGAGCAATGCACACTAGCTGAAATCTGCAAACAACGCCAGAAAAGAAAATAATCCAGCTGAAGTAGGTTAATAATCGGATTCCCATAGGCATCCTTTCTGTCCTAAGTCAACATCATCCATCAGCGAATAGCTCTGAATATAAACAGACTGTCTATCTGTTTATCTGTCTGTCAGTCTCCAATCCGTCATTCTCTCTTGTATAAGTTTATTTTTCTACGATAAGTCATTTCGTGCATCTCCTGCCTTCACGTCTATGCTCACTTTCAAAACGCTTGCCAGCATCCGCTTTCAAATAAGCAGTCTTGGATGGCATACCGTGAACTCCATTTGACTCCATCATTCTGTGGTCGAGTGTTTGCTTCAAGGTACTACTATTAGGCAGCTGTGCGAATCTGACTAACCTACTTCAGCTGGATGAATCAGTCCCACTAGGACAACCCGTAATTTAGGATAATCATTAATTAATTGCTTCATTCATTCAATCATTCATTCATTCATGAATTTATATAGCGCCACTCCAAGGGACTACTCAGAGGCGCTCCCGACTCCAACACGGCCAAAAAGTACAGTTTTAAGTCTAATGAAAGGCGCTTCAGTTAGAAGAGTCCCAGGGAGCAGGCGCAGCTCAAACAATATTCGATTATGCAACTACATTTCCCCTACCAGATTCGTGCTATATGCAAATGAGATCATTTCAATTCCGCCATAATAAATCACACACCTCAACATGTTTTGACATCATTGGTTAATGCGCTGATTGTATTGTATTTTCGTTTATTTCAAAACTTGCTGTCAAGACGCAACAAGTAACATCAATGCATGATTATGCAGTTATAGTATTAGAGACTATAGTACTATTATAGCTTTAGGCCTAGATAGTGCGCTGTTCAGCACTATAATAGGTATTGTTATAACTCGAAAACACGCAATATTTCTCTAGTTTACAGAAGGTGAAAATACTAGACCGGCAGCCACAAAGGCGCTCCTCCAACCTCTGGTCCACTCGACTACTGTGACTCACTCCTCACATTTTCACTAAACACAGTCATGTGAATAGTGGCGGCAGTGGCCTAATGCAATTCGCTGTTGCAATTTGCAAACAGACTTTGTTGTTCAATCTCAAACTGAGACAAAATCATATTTGACCTGTTAAGACCAGCAAAGGATTTACAATGGAGAGAATGATCAATAAATAAATTTTAATGTATTTAGTTTTTTACTTTGCAAATTGCAACAAGAAGACGAAGAGACCAATAACAGAAGACGTTCCACGTTCCAGTCTCCATCTGGCGAAATGCTTGGAGGCATTTTACAAGCTCTCTTGTGTTTATCCTACGTCGCTTGTAATGAGAAAGTACTTTGATGTACAATTATACAGAAACCTAACCACACCAAGCGTAATATAATCAAATGAGTTTTCTAGCGCCAACCTAATAATGCGAAGACATAAGCAGATGGAAGTTTCAAGTCAGATTTCATTCACATCTCAGGTGCGCTCTCGTGCAGATGGAGTCTTGTTAAAGTGCGCCATAAATTTTCATTTGTATTGTATTGTATTGTATTGTATTGTATTGCATTGTAATGCATTGTATTGTGTGAGGTGTGGAAGGAATGCGACGCAGCCAGTTCACTGGTTTATGGGTTCACGTGCATTACGGATGTCCTAGACTCCTAGTGGAACTGATTCATCTAGCTGAAAAGAAATAGAAGAAGGCCGATTCCCTTACCAGGCGCGGCTTCTTAGCTAGAATGTTGTACAGTTAGTCATCTGTTTTCTAGTTGACTTAATTTCCTTCTAATTATCGTTTTCTTTATACATAAATTATTTATGACTTTGTATGTAAAGCGCTGAGCGTTTGCTTGCGTTTAATAAAGAACATTCTTACTTACTTACTTACTTACAAATTCACGCAGCTGCCTTAGTAATAGTGCCTCGAAGCAGACACTCGGCCACGCGCGGATCTTCAACCGACAACGCAACGTCATCGTGCGTGTATTTTACAGTCGAGTTCGCTAGGGGCGCTAGTCAAACAGAAATAGTGAATATATATAGCCTTTGTCCATGACAAAAATGTCCATGTAAATTCAGCCCAGAGTTTGCCTTGTAGTATTTGAACTGATAGACTGTCTCGCGGATATGTCTTTGAAGTGACAAAAACTAATTGGCATAGAATTTGCTCACTAACAAAGGAGGTAGGCCTAATTGTAATTCGTAATCGTAATTGTAAACCTCAAATTTCAAAGGGTTAGCCGACTCTAACACTAAGCTCAGAGCACCGCCTCATTAATTACGAGCGCTGAATTGTAATTGTAATTTGGAAGAGTATTTGGCCATTTATATAACGCTACTCAAAGAGCAAACTAGTAAGAGGCGCTATGTGATCAAGCCGTTATGGTATTCAATCATAATGTCATTATCAGCTAGATTAGAATATTATATAAGTTAGCAGAACAATACACAGAAAAACTAAAAGTAGCCAGTGGCGAGTCCACGCACACACGTGGATCCAGCCAACGGATTCCTGTTGACAGTTAATAGATGGATGTTCAGAGTCTCTGGATTTGTGTCGATAGACTGGAAAGACGACAGGTGACAGCGTTCGCACACACGGTGGCGATGCCGACGAGCAGTTCCTCACTGGCAGAAGATGACGCACGTCCAGTATAACGAAACAAAATCTCTCCAAAAACAGAGTCTCTCCTCCGGACTGAATTAATGACTCACTCGTTTATTTTCAGCTCCCCTCATAAATTTCATGCCATCATTGTAGCATAAATTATAGTTTAAAACTACTGAAAAGTTTTACAACGCAGTTAGAAAATCCACCTAATATAAATTATCATTCAAATAATTTAAAACAAATGTGACTGTACCTCTCAAAGAATAAAGTCTCCGGCCGGGGATAGATTATTTCAACGGACGATGAAATATTCCCCCGGAGACTTTGTTTTAGAATATAGTCTTCGAGGGGCGAATTTATTCTAAAGCAGATCCGCCAGGAGAATCTGTTTCCAATCAGAATCCATTGGAGGGGAGACTCTTAGGGGGGAGACTCTGTTTCCAGATAGTGCATCATTCGTCGATTTTTCAGGTGACCCAGGTGCACATAGATCAGGCAATCGTCGCGTGTCGCTCTCTCTCATTGATTGAAGCGCCATCACGGACTAATAACGGTTAGAAGTTCACCCAATGAACCAGAGTCGGTCGACCCCCGCCGAGACGGATGCTCCCCCGGCTGCACAGGGCGTACACGATCTAAACAAGAAGGATGGACCTACCTGATGCAGTCACGTAGGTCAAGACGACTTGCGAGTAAAACACCTTATAGCAGTGGTTGGGCCGGGAGCGCCTCTGAGTAGATATCTTGAAGGGAGCTATATCAAGTTTCTTTGATTGATTGATTGATTTATTATAAAGTATAAACGTTCAAAATTCATGGCAGAAACTCCGAATAAGTTCGGCATTCAAAACTAGCGCCAGTAAACTCCGAAATGTTCGAAATTGCTCAGCAAATTCTGCATTTAGACAAAATAATCGATCGAAATAATGCAGTCGATCAACGGTCAAGATGACTGGTGAAATGCGCAGACACACCGGTCCAAGTATCTCCGCTACCTTACTTATAATTTCCTTTTTTGCAGCTTGCTTGAGAAAAACCTGTGTGTGTATATGTTATCCGACTGGGAGAAAATGTAAGAACTATGGGGTTTCTGTACTAAAATACTTTTGGGTTGTGCACATTACTTGGACAGATTTGCATATTTTATGCCAATAAGTCCACAAAACCTAACAAACTATAAGTCCAAAAATAAACATCTGCAAACTTCACTTCTGAGAAAATCGATTTCAAAACCTCCAGATATTTAAAACCCCCGCTGTTCCGAAAGTTATTCGTAGTTACAAAGAAAACTATTCACATGTATCATGAAACAAGTCCTTGTAATGATTATAAAGTTTAATCTGCAACAAGTTGCGAACTATTGAAACGCCAGATAATTAATCATCGGAAATCTGGACAAACTCACTCCAGTCTCACATTCAATGAGCGCCATACTGAAGATCCAAGAGCTATAATTATTGTGTGTTCGATTTAATCTCCCAATCATACAAACTTATCCAGCTCCACTCTAAATGAACTGCCCAAATGAGTCTCAAATTAATAAAGCTTGCACCTTGCAGGAGTTTAATTAGTTTTCCTCTTTGGACGCTATGATTTCAGGTTTCTGTGTCCACTTTAAGAGTGGTATACTCAGTATCGTATTTGGCCCATGGACTTTCCTTGGTGTGCTTCAGCCTTTATGTGCAATTAATTGTACGCAGTTATCTTGCGAAGTCACTCCCTTTGGTCATTTGTGCAGCAAGGCACACTATCAGGCCAATATCTAATAATTATTACCAGATTATATGTTTTTCTATTTCGCTATATGGATCATTACTGTGCAGCCTTGATTGCTTCTACTGTATGGTTACATGGCTATTTCGCATCGATTATAGTTCCGTTAACACCTGCGACCCTTACTTCAGCGGTAAACACAGGCATAAATAAACGCAGTGAGCTCAGTAGAACACGCACAATGTTGGATATAAGATACAAGTGGACAGAACGACAGGTAAAATAGGTCTACATAATGAAACAACGCTTAATATCGTAAACAACTATTATTGGATACAAAATGTTGATTTCCCTCTCAACTTCGCTCTTTGATTACATAGTAGAAGCCTAAACATTTGAAGCATTACATGCACGACATATTCTCAGCTCGTTGTAATAATAATATTTTCGTTTATTGAAACAATCCGGTTGACAAACCGCAACCGGTTACAGCGTACAATTATGCAATTGAAACAATTCACAAGAACACAAATGACAGAAGACATAAATCTTAACTACTAACAGAACAGACAGCATGCAATACACGGCTCTAATAGCAGCCTACAAAGCATGTCTACCCTACGGGACTCGAACTCGGTACCTCTCGCTCTCTGTGCCAGATGTTATCCAATACGCTATCGGGCCCCCCAGCATCATTTTCAATTGTTCAACGACTGAATGTTGTTCACTACTGACAGATACATATATATATGTACATGTATGAATACAGCAGAATTTTAATTGACTGAGAAAATAAAATTGCATTATCTGTAACGCTAATTAGGATCGTTTTATTTACAACCAAAAGAAAAACGATTACATTCATGTACTAGTAAAACTGGGAAATTCAAATTCTGTTGAAGTTGTAACAAAAACATATAAGTTACAAATGGAAAAATCTCCAGCTTCTTGGACTTCGCCCCAGGCTCCCCCCCAAAAGTACTTCCTATTTACTCTGCTGGAAGTCCCTCAGGTCGCGTATACCTTGCCCCCTCTAAACAAGTTCTTAGCTCTGACGACGCCACTGCTGCAGATAAATATAGAAATACCACAAGGACAAGGTTGCAAAATTTCTTTCAGCATCCTTCTTAATCAGTTGCAACATCTTGTCTTTGGCCGTCAGACAGACTTTCCATAATAAGCTTAAGTTTTGCGTTTTCATCATTATTATTATATTCGTTTATCATGCAAAATCAGGTTGACACACGGCAACTTGGGACATTAAGACAGATCACATCCGTTCCGTTCATCTTCCCAATCTAAATATTTTCCTTTCTCATGAACTGTATGCTTCGTGTAAACTATCATCATGCCTTTGAAATCTTTATCAAAGTCATTCCTCCCGCTTTATTTCAGTTTCCGTGTCCGTTGTCTCTTAACGTCTCTTATTTTCTTCGCGAACGATTTTACCCGTCTGTTTGTCTTTCCCTTTGCATTCCGATCTCCGTCTCTTGACCATCAGCCTACCTACCATTCTCTGCAGTCTCTTAAAAGTATTCCCTTTTCTACGCGCGTGCGTGTGCCTCATGTCTTTGTAATTTGTGTCCATATCTCATGTCATAGTGCTTCAGTCACATATGTCGTTCGCTTCTCTCCTACGTCAGCCCTTTCTTATTGTAGTTCTACGCAGAAGAGCGACAGTTACCGTACATTAACTTACTTCGAAGTCTATGCACTCGCTACGTGCAAGAGATAATGAGAATACAGTATGTTTAATTACACTACTTCGCGAATGTCTTTGCGCAATAAAAGCAGCCGTTTCTGATTGGTCGTCGGTCGGTCCTTTTGTGGTCGTGACAAAGGCCCATCGCCGCGACTTTCAGAATGAAGTAAACTAATCTATGAAGGCAAGACGATGCAAATGGATTGGAAAAGGGTTCGTGACTGTTGTCCATCTGGCGGTCGGAGGTTTCGTGAACAGGTAGAGCGCGGGTCCATAATTCCTCTTGCGGCCTCAATGAAATGATGCGAGTCTGGCCGGCCGAGAAATTCAACCTACGACACTTGCGTCGTAAACTTAGCAGCAAACGTCCGCTGCCCGGATGTAAATCGCCTTAAGAGTGAAATTAAACCATTAGAAAAGGACCGTCTTATAAGTGAGCGGTTTATTAAGCTGTAAATACGTTTAATTAGCTTATGACAATGGTCTTTGTTTGATTACAAATTTAAGACGATCAAAACAAATTTAACGGGTGGCGTAGCGTTAAAATGGTTACGTTTTAGTTAAAGTTGCGTTTGATTTCTTTGGTTCCTTCTTTGATTTGTTCCATAATTAAATTTTTTAGAATTCGTTCCGTGATTCTATTTGCTGTTTAGCGGTTCGTCTGGGTTTCACCCAGTTCCTCTCCTCATCTCTTAATATGCAGCAGTTACCGTGTTTCTCATCCCTATCATTTCTCTAATCGATAACAGCTTTTGCGGCTGTGGTCCCAAATGAGGACCAGACGAAAACCGTTCCGAAAGATTTTCCCATTGATTCACTCGACCAGGACGTTGATTATTGTTTCTAAAACGGTGTTTTCTCAGAAAATATTGCCATAAAGGCAAACGATACTTAAAATTTGCCTCTGTTGGCCAGAAAATGGCGGAGTGCAAACCGTTTTCTACTGGGAACCGATCTGGAATGACACCCTCTCCGTTCATTCGACATCCTGGTCTCATTTCCAGATATAACTCTCCTCTCTATCCATCCGACTACTTCCTGGCTTCATGCGCACATTTTCTTCCCTTCCTTCCCAGTTGCCTACCTTCCCAGTCCTCGGCTGTCGATTAGGCTCGTTAGCGATGTCGCATCCTCCTGCCCCCTCCTTCCCCTTCCTGGCTCCGGCTGATCAGACGGGAGTCGCCGCCACCGTCGCCACCGTCGCCACCGCCACCGTCGCCACCGCTAAGGTAGGGGTGGCAAGCAATGGGAAGGAGGCGTAACCCGTGTCGCGTGTCTCAATTAACATCCCGTAATACGCTTTTCGTCGTAACGTGTCCGGTTCCTCTGTTACGTGCATCGACCGAGCGCACAGACATCGGGTTTGCCCGGCCACCGATCTCGGTCAGCGGCCAACAGCCCCGTCCACCCGTCCGTCCGTCCCTCCACGATATAAGATAGTCGTCGCCAATGCCTCTTACTCCTTCTGTTCTTCCTCCTCTGATTTATATTCTTCCTTCATCCTCTGCTCCTCTCCCTGCTCCTCCTTCCTCGTCCTCCTACTTCTCCTGCTCCTACTTCCGTTTCTCTTCCTCCTTATCCTCCTCCTCGTCGTCCTCCGTCCGCCTGCTTCTCCTCCTCCTCCTCCGATTCCTAATCCTCTTCCTCTGTCTCGTCCTCCTTCCGCTCCATCTGCGCGCCAGCAAGTGCCAAGTGCGCTGGAGACAGGATTAAGCCACCTGATTAGAGCGGCATCTCTTCTGCCGCTGCAACCATTGTCCCATCGAACAGTCGTCGTCTTCTCCCGCATCTTCTTCTTCCACTCCGCAGACGATGGATACACCGCACAACTAATGCCAGTTGCGCTCAGCATCACAGTCATCGTCGTCATCATCATCATCATCGTCACGAGATTTGACAACAACGACCACGAAGATTGAACGAAGACCTATTTCTCACTGTTATGAGCGACGGAAAGTTTTACCAACAAAGTCACGTGCTCGTGATCAGTAAAAGTGAATCCGATTAATAATCCATTAGTAAATTATATAATATGGCGAAGAGAGGCACAACGAGCCAAAGACACAGATCATTATGTCAGACTGAAGTGTACGTAAAGAGGGACGCCTACACATAAGCTGGCATACTTATGAAAGACTGGCACAGAGCTGTACAGGTGCTGTTGGAGTTAGCGACAGATTCTGAGCAATGTAGCCAGGAGTTTCCTGGCCCCTGTGCCGTAGACGAAGTGGAACAGATTTAGGTGAAGTTCAAAGAACCGCCACTCCTCGTTCTCCTACGAATCACTTCCGGAAAAACAATGGAAACGGAAGTGACGATTCTGACCTTCATCTGTCTCGGAATGAACGCCATCTGGATCGGTAAGTTTTCATGTTTTCGTGTAATAATAATAATAATAATAATAATAATAATAATAATAATAATAATACTAATAATAATAATAATAATAATAATAATAATAATAATAATAATAATAATAATATAATAATAATAATAAGACGGTTGTAGATACCCTTGCACCATCATACATCCAGGCCACGGCAGCGACGGCGGGCGCGGCAGCCGAGATCGCCACGGACAGGAAAATGACCAAGTACAATGCACTTTTGAACACGCACTTTTTCGTGCCTCTTGCTCTCGAGACCTTAGGTCCAATTAACACCACTGGCCAAAACTTTATATCAGATCTAGGTCGTAGTCTGACGCTGTCCACAGGAGACACCAGAGAAACCTGCTTCTTGCTGCAGCGTCTCTCTATAACTGTCCAGCGGTTCAACTCGGTGGCTTTCCGCGGCACTTTAGCGGAGCCAGACCTAAGGGAGATGTGACACAAACGGCATTTATGACGTTAATTTCAGACGACAGGTTGTCTATTGATGTATTGATGTTGATTGATTGAGAGAATAAATATTGTTGAATAATAATAATAATAATAATAATAATAATAATAATAATAATAATAATAATAATAATAATAATAATAATAATAATAATAATAATAAATACTAATAATAATAATAATAATAATAATAATAATAATAATAATAAAAATATTAATAATAATAATAATAATAATAATAATAATAATAATAAATAATAATAATAATAATAATAAATAATAATAATAATAATAATAATAAATAATAATAATAATAATCATCATCAATAGCGTGCCTCTCTCTGGAACGTTGCCGTTTCCGCTGCTCTTCGCCAGTCGACTAGGTCTTGAGCCCGACTCCATAAGAGATAGATAGACAGGTTTAGATAGATAGATAGTTAGACATACTGACAGGCAGGTAGGCAGGCTGTTAAATAGGCAGAGAGAGAGAGACAGAGAGAGACAGAACAATTATAAACGATAGATCGAGAAAGAGATCGAAAGAGAAGAAGCCGAGAGTTACCAAGAAATATGCACAGAACGAGAGAAAACGAGAGGGAGAAAGAGATAAAGAAAGAGAAGAGGAGAGATAGAGATTGGGAGAGGGAGAGGGAGATTAAAGAGAGAACAGGTTTCGCACAATTTCTTTGGATATTGTTTAGAATTTTAATTGACGCTCTTAGTTAATTAACACGTCTTCATTGGTCTGCTACATGAGACAACCAGAGCGATCACTCATTCCCTGCCTCGTATATCATCAGACACAGCTAGCGAACAACGTCACGCAATCCAATAGTGCATTTGGAATAGGTAGATAATGCAATTCAACGCACTGTGCACTACGTCAGCTAAAAATAATCCGACTTTTGTAGTACACTTTGGAAGCGTTCTGCGGTAGAAACGTAGATTGTAGGTACAAAGGCGTAACTAATCCCTACAAAGTGGGGTGACCAATACTTGATATGATACTGTCAATCTCAACATCATGGATATCGTCACCTATTTATTATGCTGCAGCTCAGAACAATAAGATAGTGAGCTAACGTGAAGGTATATATCAGCATTGCTATAGTTAAGCATATGTAAAAATACACAGCCGTTAATAACTGTCGTTACTTTTACTTCTTTCAAACCAAAATAACGCTACCAGGTCGCAAAAAATATTTAAGCACAGATCCAAAAAATGGTGGTGACTGTCCCATCACTTTTAAAATAGTGGTGACTTTCACACCACTTTTAAAACTGGTGGTGACTTTCACAGCATTATTAAAAGTGGTGGTGACCGGACATCACTATCACAATACGAAGTTACGCCTATGGTTAGTAACACCATATAATGTCTATTTTGTGTCGAGTTTTTGCAAGGGAATCGTGTGTAGGCCTATAAGGAGAGAATTCAAAACTACAGAACCTCTTTTCATAGCCACTGAAACCAACAGATCTTGCGCATCACTGTCAGAAAGTTTGACGCACTTTTAAAAGGACTCCCCGAAAGTCTTTGATTTTAAAGTGCCTTCTGAAATTATTTTGCTCTTTACATCGGAACCAGGGAATAATATGTGACGTTTATTTTTTTAACAACACATAGCGCGTGCTTTGTTCAGCCCTTTCATTTTTTGAGAAACCGATCACTTCAAGAGTTATGCGCTCGTCCTACTGGATTTCGGAACATAATCAAATATTAAAAATTTAAAAGTGAGCAATCGAACCAGTAAAATATAAAAACTCTATCCAGGATGAGGTCCCGACTGAGCACTCCTCTCTCTCTCTCTGACTGAATCTAATAATTACCACTGTGCTTATAAAAGGATTGATTTAGTGAAGGCTTCTATCCTATAGAAACGAAAGATGTTGAAAGACATTATTGTTGTTAATTAACCACTTCTATAGCACTGATGTCTAATACACAAATCAACAGAACCAGTCCGCGAGAAAGTCAATTACCTAGGGATAAGTTCACACAGACAGGCTAGCTGAAAGGGTTAAGTCTTGAGCTGAGATCGAAATAACGTTTTAAGAATGCCGAAAGAATAGCTCTGATTCGCAGATGTTTATATCCCATATATTACTCTATAACTGTGTTTGGAGGAAGCTATTAAAATATACAAATTAGAGTTGAGCAGAACGAACAGATACGGCGACAGTAGGCCCAGAGGACAGGGTACAAATGCATCGAACGGAATCAGAACGCATCAGAACCTATATTCTACCAATATTGTCAACAAAGGATAAGCTCTGATAATTAACATAAGCACGTCATTTGTTTTATTAGCCCTACAGAGGCTAATTATTGGTTTTAACAGCAGAAGGCTATTATTGTCTATCAGACAGTGGATTTTGAACATGTACTCCTAATCAAAGGAACCATTTGGTAGACGCCAACTGGATGGATACGCTTTTGACGCTTATGCAGTAAATAAATATGAACCTTTCTTTCCTTATGAGCCGAAGATTGACGTTAGTATAGAAAACTAGCCCTTGAAGAAGCAGCTGCCAAGACCACAGCCGAAATGTCCTGGATGTAATTCATGCAGTTACTGCACATGAGTACTTCAAAGCGTTCGACGATGCTTAGCAGGGCGCAGATGTGTTAATTAAAGGGAAATTATGATTATGCAGAAGATGACGGAATAACACGAGAACACTATTCACGCAATGCGCCTCGCTCGATTTTATGATCCGCAGTGTATTATACTTCCACCTGATAGCGTTGAGTGGGTCAGTCGAACAACAGGGTAATAAAAAGCCAACGCTAAAACTATATGCAAACCACAATGAATATACAATACAATGCAATATAACTGCGTATTGATATTGCCCTCCTTTCAAAGCTCTGAAATGCACACACGAACATACGACTGAACATCGACAGCACTGAGTAATTGTGAGTTAAGGACTTGCTCAAGGTCCTTACACAGTAACCGTCTCGGACTAGACTCGAACCCGTACACTCCGCGTTACAAGCCGAGCGCTCTAACCAATCAGCCACTGTGCCTATAATATAAGAAGTCCCAAATGACGCACTGCAGAGTCTCCACCAAACACACATCTTCAAATTACAAAATGCACGTCTGCAAACTACTCGGCTACACAATACACAAATAGTCTTAATATGCAAACTCCCAAAGGGATCATGAAACTATAGCCGACAATGATGTCGCCAGAAGCGATACTGTCATTGATTGTCATTAGGTCTATTACAGTATTTGCATAATTTTTTTTAATATGTGCACTGTGCAGGAAATACCTAAAATGAATTAATTTGTCTAATGAGGAAAGTTATGGGTCAGTTTGGACCTGTGGCCCCTTGCATGATTGAAATGCCAAGGCCCCAATATTGTCCCAGTCCGAATGTGGCTCGATGGCATTACATACGACAGTAACTGAAGAGAAAAACGATCTAGAAAAAAGACACAACTACAAACTACACAATTATAATAACTACACGACTATACAAACTACTCAGCTAATAAAGAAGACGTTATATACAACAGAAAATTAAGGAAATTCAGCAGCAATATTGCAAAGTGTCGCTTTAGGTTCCTAGGAACTTAGCCATTATAGAATATCGGTACCATTAAGAATGGTGAAAGAAAAGCGCTGATTCGCAGATGTTTTGCGCTCATATATTGCTCCATATCTGTGTTTGGAGGAAACCATTAAAATATACAATTACAATTCATGACGGCAACAGAATACAGGTCCTTTATCGTCTCTGTATCGCCAGAAATATACGCAGCAGCTCACAAACAAAAGGAGCATATATATAATTAAGTTTACATAATATGAATGTTTTTTCCTAAAACATTGGCATGATGGCATAAGGATATTACTGTACAAGTGCAAGCTGAGAAGTCATTGACACGCTAGGCGTATTCGTGGGCTACCATAAAATTTAAAATATATAGTTACAAACATAATTGTCTGTATATCATAATGACTTCCGGCCCTTCGAGAAGTCGAAAGAGACCTGTGGAGGCTCTCTCCACACGTAAACAAGAATGGTGGAAGCTCACCTGCGCCCTCTGAACTTCGGGTTGTATAGTGTATAGTATATACGCCCTGGAGACGAGCCCAGAATAAAGACCGCTGGCTGCGTGTCGTGGAAAAAGCAACGTTCCATAGAGGAACATATCGCGGATGATGTTGTTGTTGTTGTTGTTGTTGTTGCTGCTGCTGATGATGATGATGATGTTGATGTTGATGTTGATGATGATGATGATGATGATGATGATGATGATGATGATGATGATGATGATGATGATGATGATGATGATGATGATGATGATGATGATGATGATGATGATGATATTATGAAGCTTTTACTACAGTGACCCACTTACGGGCGTAAGGCATAATTTTATGCTTAGAGTCCTCGAACTTCAATATTTGAAATGAAAACTCAGAAATGTAGGCCTGTACTGTCTAGGCTCTGGGCGTATCTTCAGGACGCTGAGCAGTTTGTAGATCGGCTGTCAAAGCAGTTCTTTAACCAGAGTGCTACCTTCACCTTTACCTTCAGCGCTCGTGAATAAGTTGGTGCCCTACGCTTAGCTTCAGAGTAGGGCTTCAAGAACTTGGAGTTTACGATTACCTTCAATGGAAGTAGAAAATTATTTTTTTGATGTGCGGTCATGATCGTTGCAATCGACCGCGATGCGTTGAAAATGAGGAATGACAATGGCCAATGAAACGTACAGCAGACGGTAGACTCACCGTTCAAAAGCCCGTCATAGACGGTTAGAACACTCACCAGCGACTGACATCTCCCTCGCAACAGGTCTGTGCACGACAGACATTTATCGCTAGCCGACAGATTAATATAGTAGGTCCTCCAGAAATTGTGCCACTCCAAAGACCTTTTCACCGAATTCTGGATGTCTGTGTTGCAGACGGCATGCATACATGTACATATGGTCTGAGGTTCAGTTGCCTAGATGGTAGTCAGCATGGCAACCCTCTTCTTACTAGGTGAACAGGTAGACTAACTGTGACACTTCGGTGACTTGCAACTAAGTACTGTCCTGACACACGAAATCTACGAAGAAATCGACAAATAACTTTCTAAACGTTGTAACTGACAAAGAGAAGTGAATTACTACTGGTGCCCATTTAGCATTGGTACTAATACGGGAATTCTACGTAAACCAAAAAACGTTAAAAGTCTCTACCAAGAACTGTAGCATGGACTCCTAAATATATATATCAGCATATATAACACCCATATAATTGCATTCATTGCACTTGCGGCCAATTGAGCAAAGGATCCATTTCCAAGTCTGCCTTACAGCTAAAAAGTATTACATTTGAACCAACCGATCTGTCTCTGTTCCATGCCCACAGCTCATACAAATAGAATAGATAATGCGCTTGACCAATTGACGCTGTGACTCTTTATGCCCCACTCTCCTGAACAGCGTTGAAGTATCGGACATTTTGGGTCGTTGGTTCGAAGCTTTGGAATTCGCTGCCAATTAAATTTATTCTGTCGATTCTTTGATTCATTCTGGTCCAAACTTAACACTCATCTATTAAATTTCAAATTGCATATAATCGTACTTAAAACTCGTCTCATTAAACTTGCACATCCAGTGGAAGTTCGAATATACAAATATTATCGAATGAATTCTGCTTTGAGACAAGCAATCTGTCGAAATGACAGTGTAGTAGGCAAAATAAGTTTCTCCTAGTCAAGACAAAATGGAAGAGAGTCTTTTCATTTCATTCATGCGCCGTGGGATATTTTAAATTGTTGCAAATGATCTGGCTGTTGTTTTCGAGCTACTGATCGGCCACTAATTCATGTAATGTAATCTAATCGTTTGCTTAATAAACTTACGATTACATGACCAAGTCCTTTCAGCAGCTTCTGCCATTAGATCGTTTAATCAGTTAAAAGGCGCTATGTGAACGTGTAACACCTTGCCAGCCGTGTCGCTGAAACATTAGCGTCACCTAGCCTTAAACGGGGTGTGAATTTTTCCACCTTCTTAAACATCATCGATCGGAGAGGAGGAGGAGGAAGCCGTGCGAAGGAGGCGGAAGTAACATTCCGAGAATCTAATGACCCTTGAAATCACGTGTCGCCTACGTGACGCCGATAATTCTACGTTACTAGACCGATAATTAGAACTATCAAATTATCGCTCATCCACGTGACGACGGCCGGAAGCTGCCTTTCCATTTCCGGTCGGCTAATCTTGTCGTTCGGCGATGCATCGTCTGCATGCGTTAGTATTGAGCCGCGAGGGAATTAAATCATTTCGAAATTCATTTGGAAGTAATTTCGGCGTTTCCAGAAAACGCAGGGGTGGAAACTGATTACTGATGCTGTACGGCCGGCGCCCTTTCCTTCTGCACAATGCGACGTTTAGTAGGACGCATGACGTGTTTCTTCCGTTTTGGTTAATTTAGCAAAAATTAAATACTGATTAATTTTCAGTTCGTGTTTCTTTTTAAATACATCGGTAGGGTAAATGACACGGTTAGCATCTAACTGCATGCTACACAGTTCTTCAAAGTTAACTAAACAGATATAGGTGTAAACGTTACATCTAGACATCACAGGCCTAAATTTAACGTTTAGCCTTCACATAACAAATTGAAGTAGGCCTATACAATGGCTTAGAAAGCAAACGATGACGCCTGAACGTCGTCATATATACAGCTGCAGTCCGTACTCAGCTGAAACACTCTGATATTTCAGCTTAAGTTAATCCGTCCCTTCTGCATCTGCAAGAAGCCTAGTATGCTTCAGTGAATTTGAGGGGCTGCAAAAGACGCTACATAAATAATGGCCAGCTGAACATATACGCAAAAACAATTTTCTACCTTAATTATGTTCCTGGCGATGATACTATTCCTGGTTGCATTGACGGATGAAATCCAACAGTGAAGGAAAGAAGCCGCCGTGTTAATCTGGCTTACGTATCTATTTGGAGACGCAGCTCTCTCTTAGGCTAGGCTTCCTGAGGAAGGAATTAGATGGAGCGCAGCGGCCAGAAATGAGGTAATTTGTTGCAAAGCAAGAAAAGAAGGATGGATGATGACGAACGGATCGAATGACAATACAGATGGGACGAAACGGAAGGACAGACTGAATAGGAGAGACAGTGGACGAAAGAAGACAATGAGATGGTCAAATGGGACCAGGTAGCCTACGCGTCGGCATAAATGAGAAGCGTGCAAAAGAGACATGCAACACCGGCGTTAATACAGAGTCCAGTTTCTATCCGGTGTTATATCTTGGTGTCTGTCTTTGTATGCTTATAAGATGCGCCTGGCCGTTGTCTCTCTCCCACTCTATCTTTGTTTCCATCTTTCATCCTCTCCTTCTCGGTTCTTTTCCTGCCATCTGTGTTTAGCTTTCAAGGATCCAATCACCGTTGGTGTGTAAAATATGCCTAGCGCCCTAGGCCTACTTTTAAAAAGCCATTTAAGTTCAACGCAGTAGCGTGGCCAGGAACCAATTTGGGCACAGGGTGTTTCCATTGGTCGCAACAGTTAAGTTTTTGTATTTTGTATGTAGTTACATATAGAGTGTCCCGAGTAGCAGTTATTTTCACATGGGAACTTATTTAGAGTTGTTGCAATTGGTGCCATTATTGTTAAGCATTCCTGACGTCCAGTTAAGTCTTTGTGAACCGTGGTATCTTCAGTGCATCCACGAGATTGGCGATTGGCTTTTTACGAACATGTGACTTCGTGAGGTGCTTGATAAGCATCTCAAAAATGCGAAGTTATAGACTTATGCTTTTATCACCCATTCATCCAGCCATCAGCTATCTCTCCCTTATACCTTACTCTTGCTCTGACTAAGGCGAGTCACCTGGTTTCCCTTACGCCGTTTTACGTTGCACCGACATCAATATCGACTCGCCTCAACTTAACTTGCCGTAGCTTGATTACCTATTGATTTCTGCCCAGTTAAAAACATGGAAAAATTATTACTTCCAGATTTTCAAGTACTCTCGATATAACATTAAGCTTAGTTCAGAATTAATTTGTTTGGACAACAGAATCGTCTTGTCATTTAAGGCGCTGCAGAAACTTTATAGTTTGCAATCTGCTATTGTTCACGAGTCTTGGCAAATATAGAGAGATTGGGTTTCCGGTGTAACAAAGTCAGTATTTCGAACGAACATAATAAACGGTCAAGCCAAATAATTGTCGCTCAAGTGGCCTAAAAACAATTAACTAAGGCTTATGCATATACAATAAATGCATTGCATTACTATTCATTTGCTAATAAAGTATTACTTAAATGTAGTTCAATAACATAGTCTACAAAATAATCCTCAATATCAGTATAAAGTATTTTTAAATATGTATGTATGTATGTATGAGCACTTGTTATAGCGCCTCTTCAAGATTTCCCATTCAGAGGCGCTCCTGACTACAGCGCGGACACTGAATCGGAGTTTCACGCCGAAGCGCACGAGCAATTATTGCGAGTGAAGGACTTGCCCACGATCCATACGCAACGGCTTGAGGTGGATTCAAACCCGCAACCCTCCGGCTGCAAGGCACCGAACATACCCCTACACCACCGCGCCCCACGAATATGTAGTTCAATAATATAGTCTACAACATTAAATCATCCACATCAGTATTTCAAGTAAAAGTACAACACTTTCATTGCAACGTATTTTATATACAGGCAAAATGCCCTTGTAATTATTTAAAAAATAATATATATACCATTGTTTCTCCGCATCACTGCTACTCATTCCTATCGCCGTACCTGTCTACCTTAAGAACAGCAATAGATTTCCACTTTAGCATATCTAATTAAATCCCTCAGAATCACGCACCTGTTACTCCGTCATTTTAGCTTCTAGACAGGTATTGTAAGTGCATTGCAGAAAGCTGTTATTGTGCTACATCTTAGTTATGTATTTTGTTCTATATCATTTCTTTTTGTTTCTCCTTCAACATGTCTCTATTTTTTAATGTTTCTGTATCACACTCTTCTCTCTCTCTCTCTTCTCTCTCTGTCTCTCTCTGTCTCTCTGTGTCTCTCTGTGTCTTTCTGTGTCTCTCTCTGTCTGTCTCTCTGGTATTACCACGCAGGAAGAGAATGTCGCATACAGAGATGAAGAAAGATACGAAACAGACAGACATGAGTAGACAGAGACAGACAGACAGACAGACAGACATACAGACAGACAGACAGACTGACAGACAGACAGACAGATAGGCATATAGACATATATTGTTGCTCTTATCCTTTTAAATCCCTCTTCGGTTTCGTTCGTAGAATCTAATTACGTCGTTCCTGACCATCAGAATAGAGACTCTCCCGATATTATTAATAATTCAAAACCTTCGCAGATCCTTATATATAAACAGGTATGCATTTACAAGTATGTATATAACAATACCACGCCGATCCGTTATGTATATACATGTATATAAGCAAGCAATGGGAACGCGCACGCAGATGATATTAAGTCACAATTGAACTATGTGATGAAGTACTCTAACTACCTAATGCAGCTTGTTTTGTCATCGGTGTAGATATTCAGAGGTTGCCAGGGACTCGTGCCCCTAGCAACGGACTAAGCATCCTCAGCTGCATTCTCCCCATCATGCCCCTCTGCTGCGTGGTGTAATCGAGGGCGTGCGGGCAGCGCCGATAGGTAATTGGCTTCTTTCTGGCCTGTCGCTCGAGCGTTTAATTAGTCTTTTATGTCGCCCGAAACCGCGGTGCTTGCCCGAGACTACATTAATGCAGATTTATCGGTCATCGGTTTTGCCAAGTTGGACGGAATGAGAGATTGGATGGATATCTCATAGTTCGTGTCTACCTATACCTGCGACCTTGCATGTACGCCTCGGTTGTACTGTGTCACGGCCCATAAGGTTATTGTCTTGTCCTTCGGTTCTTCAGCAGTCAAGAACTCTATCTCCCTTGATTCAATTTGCTCGCTGAATGAATGACCTGATGTTGAAGAGCACGAAGACAGGCGACCTTGAAAACAAAATGAATTAACATAAAATAACTTAGCGGAACAATTGTTTAAAGTGGTTCAGAAGACGTGTAGTCTGCATGTTTTAGAACCACTGCAAGTTAACCTGCAATGCTTATTGCTTAATAGCCTATAGTCTCTCCTAGCTTCCTCTTAAAGGCTGTGATATATCATCCAGATCTTTTCACTAGTCCACAACTCTTGCACTTAAGAATTTCTGCCTTAATTTTCCTTTTTGTTTCTTAAATAATTTATACCTGTGTACCCGAATTGCTTTGTTTGGTGCTATTCAAAGAACTTCTCAAATTAGAAGCTGACAGTGAAATAGGAAACATGAATCGCTTAAATAACTGAAACCAACGTCGAAACGTGCGACCATGGCCAACAGATGGCTGCTTCTAAACAAAACCGCAAACTCACAATCCATGTATGCAGGACCAGTCGAGATTTTATTATTTAGTGTCTAGCTTTTCATTGCGAGGACAATGAGTGACAAAGATCGCCAGACACTTGTTCATTAAGCCTGTCGTAATCACGTCGATGACAGAGTGAGAATTGTGTTGGCCTTCAAATTCGCAGTGGATCAGAGGTTGGAAGAAAGATGGCGCTAGAAGACGAATGACAACAGTACTAGAGCAGAACCGAAATAGGAAACACCATAAGCATCCTTTTACATTCAATAACAGGGTTCTTGCCAATCACTATCTGTGCTCAGGCAAACACATTCATATTCTGCTACTGTTCGCAAGCGTGATTAGGATAGACTTAATAACATTAGCAATATTCTTATTATTATTATTGATTAATAATTACATTTGTAACGCGCGCACGGTCATACTGAAATGTAAATATGAGGCGCGGATAGTCAGCCTTCAGAGGAATATGCAGTTAGATATTCATGTGCTTTCAGGAATATGGATATCTAAGCGGATTGGCTTTATATCACATGACTATCAGGCCAAGGAGAAATAGTGAGTTTTGAGCCGCATTTTGAAAGAAGAAAGTGAATTTGAGCTTCGAAGAGAGAGTGGGAGTCGATTCCATTCCTTGGGCAGAGGCCTGGAATGCACGCGAGCCCACAACTGTTCTTCATCGTGGCTCAGCTAAAAGAACCGTACTGTTGATCACAGGCAACGAGGATGGATGTAAGGAGTTAGTTGTGATTGAAGGTAGGGAGGTGTGCAGTGTCTGGAAATAAATGAATAACGAGTGTCTGGCGATCTTTGTCACTAATTATCATCGCAATGAAGTGCTAGATACTAAATCATGAAATCTTTACTGGTTCTGTTTTGTGATCCTGCAGCTTTGCTTAGAAGCAACCACCTGTTGATTTCGTTTGTTGCAAAATGTTCAAAGTCACTTCGTAATTAAAAAACTCCCCTGCACAGATTTCCCTATACAGTGAATCAAAATTTATGGCTGCGCCCGACCCCACTGAAAGCTTGCCGTCTGCCCCTCACTCCCCCCTATCTGTCGCTAAATTTCGATTTCATTCTCGTAACATTCCCCATCATATCGCCGCTTATATCTACTCCGTAAACATAGAAGTTCTTTACACACATACGTATCCTAGTTGACTTGTCCTTTCCAGATTGCACTGTTTGCACCTTCTGCACTCCGGGACCTAGTACTTTATACTTAATATCCTGCCATCGGCACTGATCCTATCTAACGCAGTGATTTCTATTGCGTATGCACAGCCTAAATATTAAAAGACAAAATACAACATCGTGCAATGGATATCTCGAACCGATAAGCGAGGTCACAGACTCACAGCAGAACCTGTTGCTCTGTCAACATGAGAGTGATCCCCGCATCCAGCCATCACCAAGTCAAACACCATCCTCCTTCCTCCGTTCATCTCGCCTTCCAGGTGACACGTGACCCTTTCCTTTCTGACCCTCCAATCGCTTTCATCTGGAAACCCCAGACACCAACCAACCCACGCACAAACAACTATTCGATGTCTCTTGTCTCGGCTGATCTGCAGGCAACACACACGTCGAACAACGAGGACTTCATCGCCGACACATAATTCCTCCGCCCGTCTCTCCTTCCATCCGTCCTTCCTTCTTCGATCCATTCGTCTTCCATCCGTCCTTCCATCTTTGAACGCATCTCGTATTACTAATGGTTGCTCGCATAATATTTCTATCACGTATTGCGGAGTGCTTACTGGAAACCCTACCTTCCCAGCGCATGCTCCTCCAAGAAAAGCCTTCCGAATCCACTTGGTAGGTGCTATGGCACTGTCCGTCTGTCTACCTGAGTGTGTATGTCTGCCGTCTGAGTATCTGTGTATCTATCGGTCTGACACTCTGTCTGTCTCACTGTATGTCTCTATCACCGTCTCTATCGTTCTGCCGCTAAAGCGCATCTCTACCTGCGGCAGAAGAGAGCTCTTCTCTTTCAAGGCGATATAAGCTCGGTCTATTCCTTTCCAATGAGACTCTAAACTTTTACGTGAAACGTGGCACTTGACTGCACGGTAAGAGCTGATATCCGGTACGTGGTCAAACGAACTGTGACAGAAAAACTGCATTGAGAGGAATAAGATTGAAGACTGCATTTCATAGATTCTAATATCAATTATCGTGTGACCACGTATACGACAATAACAATGATTATTAATATGATGATGATAATTATAATGATAATAACGATGATGATGATGACGATAATAATAATAAAATAATAATAATAATAATAATAATAATAATAATAATAATAATAATAATAATAATAATAATAATAATAATAATAATAATAATAATAATAGTAATAAAATAGTACTTAGCAGTAATAGTAGTAGTAGTAGTAGTAGTAGTAGTAGTAGTAGTAGCAGCAGCAGCAGCAGCAGCAGCAGCAGCAGCAGCAGCAGCAAGTAGTAGTAGTAGTAGTAATGAGTGTAAATAATAATAATTTTAAAAGAAAATTAAGAGGTGGGCTTCAGGTACCCTTCACGATCTGGTCACTGCTTGCCCTGTCCTCTCAATTTCCATTGAGCATATCCAGTGGCTTCCAATTGCAGACTGCAAATACATTGAAAACGATGCATCGTGCATTAATGTAGTGGCTCTAGATTGGAATCGATGATGAAGATGATGCTAGAGTGACATAGAAGATGACGGCTATGACGATTGAAAGACGTCACGGCCTTTACTTCTTTCCTTTCAGCTTCTGCTGCTGAGTACTGCCAACTGGAGACCTTCGAAGCATCCTGTCCTGACGGATCGGTCATCCTCATGCAGAGCGCTAAGTACGGGCGCATGAAGCTAGGTCGATGTCTTTCGAGGGACTACTTCGTCGGCTGCGACGCGGATGTTCTTCCGCAGCTCGACCAGCGGTGCTCCGGTCGGCGTCACTGTCACATGACCATACCCGACCATTCGCTGTTGAGGGCGCTCTCCTGTCCTCAGGACCTCGTCTCTTATCTCGAAGCAGAGTATTCCTGCGTCAAAGGCGAGTTCAGCAAACGTTTTAATTACTATTATAGCGCCGCTGAAGGACATGCTATCAATTCGAGGTCAGTCTATGGAAACCATAAAGACAAGGCTAAACTAATCTTTGTCCTAGATATCGTCTTATATAGGACTATAGGAGCACGATAGGACAGAGATAAGTTTTCCTCATTTATCTGTCACAGACAGGAATCAAGGTGTTTCGCAGCCACTGTTTGTGTTTAATTTCCCCTAGACAATTGTGTACTAAGACGGAATTACAGAAGAATCCGAATATAGGTCGATAGCTAATAAGTCGCACATAGCACATCTGCGTCAAAACAATTTATTATAATCTAATTTAATCTTATCTTATGTATCCAATTCAATTCAATATAATATAATCTAATCTAATCTACATACATGTATTCTAATCCAATCTAATCTGCTATTATGACAATGTACCCGGGCCTTGTTGCATGAAAAAGCAGCGGGGAAACAGTATTAATAGTAACCAATCTGAAGTTATTGAGACAGTGACGCTTAGTACCCTTCTACGAAATTACTGTAGCACATGGTTTTTTAACTGGCGCTGCATAAATGCCCACAGGTGCTTGGGCGTCGACGTCTCAATGTGCCATCAGTCGTCGCATCGATCTATTTGCGGTCGGTGTCGGATACCTGAACAGCGAAGTGACGCAGACGACCGGAGTGGTCGGATCGGACCGCTGTCCCTGGCAGGTCCTTGTCCAGCCCGGTCAACGCATCCGCCTCACCCTCATCGACCTCGGCGTCTTCCTCACCAACGCCACCGCTGCCGCCGCCGCCGCCGCTTCGAGGAGGAACCACGGGGAGGGGACCAGGGACCACCACGTCGTCATCGACGGACGGTGCATGCTCTACGCCACGATCCGTGAGGTTCAGAACGGGGTGGAGAGCGAGTTCGTCGTGTGCAGTTCAAGGACGAGGGAGACGGTGGTTCATACGTCGAGGGACAACCGGATATCCGTTGTCGTACACGCTGCGCCCAGCAACCGACGAGAATCGATCTGGGGCCAGGTCAAGTTCTTCCTCAAGTACGAAGGTATACATTCCGGCATTTGTCCCAAATAAGAGTTCACTTATCTGATTTGGACAGTTAATTAAGTAAATAAGTAAATTCTTCAATGAGAAGCATTTGCAAACGTACAGCACTGTACATGACAAGCTTACCCTCTGTTAAATCAAACTAATTCAGTACCAAGCAAAGTTTTCTTGTTTCGGGTTTCCACTGCCGTATCGACTAGCTGTGAATATAATTATGTTTTCACGCACTGTTTGTGTATGTATGTATGTATGTATGTATGTATGTATGTATGTATGTATGTATGTATGTATGTATGTATGTATGTATGTATGTATGTATGTATGTATGTATGTATGTATGTATGTATGTATGTATGTATGTATGTATGTATGTATGTATGTATGTATGTATGTATGTATGTATGTATGCATGAATGTATACATGTATATATGTTTGCAAGCATGTATATATGTATGTATTATATGTATGTATGTAAGTATTTATACACCTTTACGAACCTAACCAAGACGCCAAAGAACTGGTCAGACCAGACTCCATTGCTAGTGGTCAGTCCTATGTGGCTGCTGTTGCTCCCTCGCCAAAAGGGATTTCATCTTGGGTTTGGTTGTAAACGTCGATCAATTCATTAGCCAGAGACATCCCAAAGGATGGAAAGCATCATCGGTCTCTCGATCCGCTGCCTCTTAAAGACCTTGCGATGGGAGAGGATGAGGAGAACGGAAGAGATACTGCAACTCACGCGTGACATAGGCAGCTGTGTCGGGTCAGTGCCAATTCCATGGCTCTAAATTAGATATTATGCCTTCAGTTGGTGGAGCACAGAGAATGACCAACTAAGTTGGCGAGTTGATGAGCTACGCGTGATCAACCAGTTGCGTCAGGAAGATGCATTCAGCACTGTGTCTATATGGCATGTTGAGCATTGTTTGTATATGGTATGTTGAGCATTGTTTGTATATTGTATGTTGTGCAATGTTTCTATGTGGTTTATGGAACAATGTGTCTATATGGTGTGTTTAGCATTTTGTCTATATTAAGCATTATTGAGCATGTCTATATGATATGTTGAGCAATGTGTCTATATAGTATGATGAGCACACATGGTAAGTTGAACATTCTTTGTATATCGTATGCTGAGCATTGTGTCTACATGGTATGCTGAACATTGTGTCTATATGGTATGTTGAGCATATATGGTAAGTTGAGCATTGTGCCTATATGGTACTGATGTCTGGAATGCTACTGCTACTGAATATGACTAAGGAAGAGGATTTAATCATCTTTCCTTTCACTGTCTGCATGTGCGACAGCTTAAGCACTTTAGTAGGCGAATGAGAAACAGATATGCACCTAAATATGACTCGATATACAAAACTTTCCAATGTTCGTAAGGAAGTAAAGGCTCGCGTGTACAAATTTAATGACTAAAATAGCTAGATGACTTGGAAAGGAACAGAGGAAGAGTATTAGAAAAGGAACAGGTACCGTTACAATCAATCACGTTGATATGAGTGCTTTGTGAACGAAGAAAACCGCGTTGTTGATAGAGGTCTAAATAGGTCTCCCCTTTTCATCGCTTTCTTCAGAAAGAGAGAGAGAGAGAGAGAGAGGAAACATTGGATGAACAGAAAGAATGTCGTGATTATTGTGTTATTTCTTCTGACTAAACACCAGTTTATCTCTGACGTAACTAATGCAGTTGGTAAATAGCCTATTGCTAAGCCAGAAAACCAATTAAAGTTTGTAAGAGGCAGAGGTTTTTAGATTGGATTTATAGAAAGAAGGCGGTCTCAACACCTTTTGTATCTGTTTCTGCCCCCCGTTTCTTTGTTTGTTTGTTTCTGAAGTGAATGTCTAGGTAGAAGTTGAAAAGTCTCTTACGTGGCGGTAGGAAAACGAAGGAAGCGAAAGAATACAAATAGAAAGATGGAGCTCAGGAAGAGAACTAGAAGAAGATGGATCGGATAGGGAAGGAAAAAGAAAGGAGTGGAACAAGAAGAGGAATAGCAATGGAATAACAGGTATAAGGAAAAGAAGAAGATGGGGATAAGGAAGAAAAGAAAAAGGTTAGGGTAGGTAAAGAAGAGCATTAGAGAAACGACAACGAGAACAAGGAAGCATAGAAAGAAAAGATTAGAAGGAGATATAGACAGAGGATGGAGAGGAGTAGAGGTAAAAAGAGAAGGATAGAGAGAAGGGAAAGAATGCCACAAAGAAAGCCATGTCAACGGTGAACAAAAAAACGCGAAGGAGAGAACGCGTGGAGTTGATGGAGAATAAAGATAAACTATCAAGAGTCGAGAAACCCCATTAACCTCTTTTATGGTCGCTCAAAGAGAGAGAGGGGAGGAAGGACATGGTGGCACTGAATGCGACGCCATATCAATCGTTAAAGCAATCGGATTGCAATGAGATGCTGCTGCTGCTGCCTCGGCTGCTGATGCTGCGAGCATCAGTTCTTTTATTAGGCTGCTGCTGTAGATGCAGTTGGTGCTGCTTCTGACGATGGGCATCATGGCATTCATTGGCTTCGGATTAACGTGAGCTGCAGGTGGCACTTACAGACAATTAATCTGCTCTTGCGAAAGAGTTCGAATAACAAAAACGACACAAGCTATTATTATTAGACAAATTCTACCATACGAGGCTCTTTTCAAGGCTTGCTTAGTACATGTAGTTTAGTGAAGAAACAGATGTCTGTGTATTCATAATTACATACAGCTATATGCAATGTTGTGCATGCAAGCCCTGCATACATGTATACGCACGTAGTTGCTTACATACATGCATTACGTACATAAGATATTCCGGTTTGCGCTTCGGCGTGTCAACACCGACCTGTGCTTCGTTGACGGTTTACATCGGATTTGCGGACATTATATTCAAATTTCAGATTTCTAGTTTTCTGTACAAGTTAATAGGTTGCCTAGCAACCTACGTAATGAGCTTCTTGGTCTTTCCTTGCCCCTTTTCCGCATGCGTTTGAAAACCATTCTTTTCGATTGTGGTTTGGTGTTGTCAGGTCGGGAGCGCCTCTGAGGAGTATTTCTTGAAGTGGCGCTATATAAATTTACGATTACGATTACGAAGAGCATATATAATTACATGCATACATGCACACACATATTATGTATGTATGTATATAATATAATATATATATATTATATATATATATATATATGATAATTAATTTGCGTTTATTGAACACTAGCGGCAATCGATAGCCTAAATGACAGTCATTAAAAGATAATCAATAATAGGCATCCGAAGGGACAAGAAGTCCCGTTAACATGGTCACCTAATTTTTTATAGCAACATCCAAGACAGCATTTAAAAATAACACATTTAATCGGTTTCTGTTATTTTTTAAGAAGTAACACTTTGAATGTAACTAGACTACGTCGTACAAGAGAAATTCGCACCAAGAGGAAGTTTGGAAATCGTTCTTTTGCTGTCTCGGGACCTAGGGAATGGAACAGTCTTCCAGCTACAATCCGTCAATGTTCATCTGCTACTCAATTTAAATCAAAATTAATAACTTATCTATTCTCATTATACTATGACTAAGAACACAGCGCAACGCGCTCTCGTGCAAGACTTGTCTTGTTAAAGCGCGTTATAAATGTCTAATTGTATTGTATTGTATTGTACAAAGATCATTCTCTAGGTCAGCAGAATGACATATAAAGAGAAACGTAGTGAAAACATGCATATGCAATGGTTGTGCCATCTGTCCAAAGAGCCGCCTGTATTCTGGTGGTGCAGTCCCGACTCTATATATTGTAAAACGGAGGAGGGCGAAGCTAATCATCTTTCTTATGACACAGAGGGGTTAAACAGATAATGCATTGTGGATTTCTTAAGTTGATTACAACGTTACATCGTTAAACTGCAGCTATTTGTGGCATTTCTTACAATTACACAACTTAAAATTGATGCACAGTGTTTACACTCTTGAGTACAGAAAGCAGGAAATCCCAAGTGCTTGGTCCAGCGTATACGCCAGAGAAAATTGTCGGGTGTTAGTGCGAGGAAATTCCTTGCGCAATTTTTATGAGGATCTTGTGTAATGGATATGGGCATCCTATGCGTGGATAAAGTAATCGATGAAGAGCGGCAGACAGCTGCAGTCTTTCTGGTGAATTGATCCATAAAATAGCCTACACTAATTTGCAATTTAGTAATGCGATCAGTTGTAAATATTGTTGGTTAAGAACCAAATTTCTCCACCCGACGAATATTTACAGCGGATCGCATTACTAACTTGCAAATTAATGTATTTATGGATCGATTGTCAACGGATTGTGCGTAGGCTATAATAAACACGTCAACGGATTGTGCGTAGGCTATAGCACGTCAACGGATTGCGCGTAGGCTATAATTATTATTATTAAGGAGAATTTATATAGCGCCCCTTCAAGGTAATCTACTCAGAAGCGCTCCCAGTCCAACCACGGCTAAACAATACAGTCTTGAGGTTTACAAAGAAGGTAGTGGTGTGACCCCTAGGCACTAGGCGGAGTGCAACAGGGAGCCCATTCCAGGTCGTAGGGCCAGCGACAGAAAAAGAGCGCCGCTGCTTTATGGTAGTCCGCGAGCGAGGGACTAAGAGTTCAGCTTGATTAGCTGATCGGAGAGCAGATCGCCGCTGGACACCAGAGGTGGAGCAGCAGAGTTCCCGCAGGTATAGGGGAGCGATACCCTCCATGCAGCGCCAGACCAGCGCAGAAACTCTATAGGCGATCCGCTGCGGAAATGGAAGCCAGTGTAGTACATTCCGCATATACTCTGAGATGTGGCCAAATTTTGGGATTCGCCCAATAAGACGTGCCGCCGCGCGCAAAACCCGCTCTATGCACCCAATCCGGACTGCTGGGAGCCCATCATAGAGGGCACTACAATGGTCGAGTAAAACACGTCAACGGATTGTGCGTAGGCTATAACACGTCAACGGATTGTGCGTAGGCTATAATAAAACACGTCAACGGATTGTGCGTAGGCTATAATAAAACACGTCAACGGATTGTGCGTAGGCTATAATAAAACACGTCAACGGATTGTGCGTAGGCTATAATAAAACACGTCAACGGATTGTGCGTAGGCTATAATAAAACACGTCAACGGATTGTGCGTAGGCTATAATAAAACACGTCAACGGATTGTGCGTAGGCTATAATAAAACACGTCAACGGATTGTGCGTAGGCTATAATAAAACACGTCAACGGATTGTGCGTAGGCTATAATATAACACGTCAACGGATTGTGCGTAGGCTATAATAAAACACGTCAACGGATTGTGCGTAGGCTATAATAAAACACGTCAACGGATTGTGCGTAGGCTATAATAAAACACGTCAACGGATTGTGCGTAGGCTATAATAAAACACGTCAACGGATTGTGCGTAGGCTATAATAAAACACGTCAACGGATTGTGCGTAGGCTATAATAAAACACGTCAACGGATTGTGCGTAGGCTATAATAAAACACGTCAACGGATTGTGCGTAGGCTATAGCACGTTTCTGAAGTGTGACCAGGTAATTACAGCGAGTGTTGTAACTAAACGCCCTTTATGGAAAATGTGGATAGATCATGAGATAGTACAGCTGAATTAATATGGTTTTTGTAACAGATAGACAATTCGTGATAATATTCCAATGCGTTTGCACATTTCTTTGGTATTATATAAATTATGAGGATTTTCTATGTGAGGTGTTGATTCGTGTATGCATCTAGGGAGTTGGTTCCATGTTAAAGCCGACTGATGTCTTGTAAACTTTCATGTTCTGCTAATCCACAGTTGTTAGGCGAATACTGTGCATCAAAATCAGGTTCCAAATAAATTTTTAAAGACGTGCTCTGAAATTGCTTGTTTCTCTGGTTCTCCAAGGACCTCGCCTAGAAGTTCGAAGACTATATACATAGCTCAACAGTCAGTGACTTGTATCTCGATCGAAGTTGAGACCTGAGATCGGTTTATCCTTGCCAATTCCAATCGTTTATGAATACCTTGCGTATATGAGCATTACTCTTCGAACTCATATTTTCCATATAGATTTTCAAAATGTTACGGCTAAAACTGTCATTTGACGAGATTAGTGATTAGGTCAGAGGACAAACATCCCAGTGACCAGTGTTGGTCGCACACCCTTTGGCAGCTTCCCCTAGCCTTCAACCACGTATGAGGCTTCGCGCTCTTGACCATTATAATTGTCATTCCACTTTCTAAATTTTAACCTCTGGCTAAACTTACACAAAAATAACTCCCACCTGAGCAGCGATATATTTTACATAGTCATGATTATTTAGGTGAAGTGACTTGGTTGCTATATTAAAGAGCTTTATGGATAGACTATAAGTGCGATAATGGCAACCAAACAGATCACTAACTAGGCAGCTTAACCTAGGGACAACATAGACTAGCAAGGATATCGCCGTTTCGTGTGCATGGCTTCATTCGAATCGTTAACAGATTAAAGGGGATGAGATGACAAATAAATGAGAGACTGTAATCTCGTTCTCCTCATTCTCTATAAGGAGGAAGAGAAGGAAGAGAAGAAGGAGGAGAAGGAAGAGAAAAGGAGGAGGAGTAGGATTAAGAGGAAAAGGTGGGACCCACTTCCTCTGCGATGTTATTAGCGACAGCAAAATTTGACAGCATCGGTTTCCGTTCATCCATTGTGCAGTCTAAGTTGTGCTGTAGCTCATGCGTAATTTATTATGCCCATCTGTAAACTGGAGCAGTTTTAGCTCTCAAACGTTATGCCATCAACATGGGCCTTCTCAACAGTCGTTCGATGAAGTCCTCTTTCGTCTTAGACGATTCGAAAGCGTCACT
>JACEVL010000513.1:897500-940000 GCA_020284085.1 Aporrectodea caliginosa | reverse complement strand
ATTAGATTCATTAATAGGCCACGATGAGACCGTTTCTCGCTCTATCTCTCTGTCTTTTCTCTTCTTGTATATCTTTCTCTGTGTGTCTCTTTTTACCATTCAGTCTGACTATCTGTATGCGTCTCTATCGTCTTTTCTTTTTCTGCCGACCTTGGACATTTTTTTCCTGTTGCTCCGCTTCTTTTCTGTTGCTCTTCATATATCTTTCTCTTGCTCTTGCTCTTGCTGTCCATTAGTCTCTCTCTCTCTCTCTCTCTCTCTCTCTCTCTCTCTCTCTCTCTCTCTCTCTCTCTCTCTCTCTCTCTCTCTCTCTCTCTCTCTCTCTCTCTCTCTATATATATGTCTCTCTCTCTCTCTCTCTGTCTCTCTCTCTCTCTCTGTCTCTCTGTCTCTCTCTCTCTCTCTCTCTCTGTCTCTTTCTGTCTGTCTCTCTGTCTCTCTCTCTGTCTCTCTCTGGCTCTCTGTCTGTCTCTCCCTCTGTCTGTCTGTCTGTCTCTGTGTCTCTGTCTCTGTGTCTCTGTCTCTCTGTCTCTCTCTCCCCTCTCTCTGTCTCTCTCTGTCTCTCTTTCTCTCTCTCTCTCTCTCTCTCTCTCTCTCTCTCTCTCTCTCTCTCTCTCTCTCTCTCTCTCTCTCTCTCTCTCTCTCTCTCTCTATTGGTCTGCACATTTTTATTGCTATCTCGTGCTCCTTTCTGAAACTACAGTGCATTTACTCAATTACTCTTGACAATGCACGAAGTAGACTTATTATGGTGACAATGCCTAATTCCAAACGCTATAACCAAGAGCTAAATGCATTGTTGCAGTCGACTGTATTTACGTCCAACTGTAATTTGAAATTAAGAGCTGTCCATGGATGGCTGTCTGGTTGTGTCCTTCAGTCCGATTGCTCGTCTTCAGCGACCTGTACGTATGCCTCGCTCTTTGTCTGTCTGTCTGTCTGTCTGTCTGTCGGTCTATCTCTGTCTCTGCGTCGTTTGAGGTCCAGCAGTCGATCGGGAATTTCTGCTTTAGTCTGTCTACATCTTCCAATTTGCCATTGCATGATTTGCACTCACAGCACGCCACCTATTGGAAGTCTATGAAAGTGTGGACAACCAATCTACCATGAGATCCATCAGTTCGTCTATCCGTCCGTTTTACTACTACTACTACTATTCCTTTATTGCACAAACTCGTTGATACAAACGCAACAAAGTTACAAAATCTGCAGTTTAGAAGATTGATTAGACAAAAATAATAGTCAATAGTCAAATGGCGTCCATCCGTCTATCCATCCAACCATCCATCCATCCATCCAATCCATCCATCCATCCATCCATCCATCCATCCATCCATCCATCCATCCATCCATCCATCCATCCATCCATCCATCCATCCATCCATCCATCCATCCATCCATCCATCCATCCATCCATCCATCCATCCATCCATCCATCCATCCATCCATCCATCCATCCGTCCATCCATCCATCCATCCATCCGTCCATCAATCCATCCATCCATCCATCCATCCATCCATCCGTCCATCCATCCATCCGTCCATCCATCCATCAAATCCATCCATCCATCCATCCATCCATCCATCCATCCATCCATCCATCCGTCCATCCATCCATCCATCCATCCATCCATCCATCCATCCTATCCCATGTCAGCTCAAATCATCCATCCATCCATCCATCCATCCATCCATCCGTCCATCCATCATCCATCAATCCATCAATCAGATCGTCTTCATCAGATCATCAAATCCAATTAAGACATCTGATCGTCATCAGAGTCAATTAAGTCAAATTAGGTTAAAGTCGGATCAAGATCTTCAGATTCGTCGTCAAGTCCAGATGAATCTCGTTTAAGTCAAATCATCAAGTTGGATCAGATCCGTCAGTCAAGTCCAAAGTCCGTCAGGTCTGTCTGATCAAGTCAGGTCAGATCTATCCAGTCATGGATGTCAGGTCATTCATCCGTCAGGATCAATTCAGTCAGGTCAGGTCAGGTCAGGTCAGGTCGTCAGATGGTCAGGTCAAGTCCGTCAGGTCATGGTTCGTTCAGTCAATTAGATCCAGTCAGATTAAATCTCGCTTAGATCAAGATCAGGTCAAGTCAGGTCAAGATTAAGATCAAGATCAGATCAGATCCAGATCTAAGTCCCGGATCCGTCAGGATAAGATTTGTCATTAAGATCAGGATTCAGATCCATCCGATCCATTAAGATCCATCCATCCAAATCCATCCATCCAGATTAAGATCCATCCGGATTATCCATCCATCCAAATTGCATCCATCCATCCATCCAGATTAATCCATCCAAGATCCATCCATCCATCAGATCCATCCATCCATCCATCCATCCATCCATCCAGATCCATCCATCATCCATCTATCCATCCATCCATCCATCCATCCATCCATCCATCCATCCATCCATCCATCTATCCATCCATCCATCCATCCTTCCATCCTTCCATCCATCCATCCGTCCATTCATCCGCCTTCCAGTTCGTCCTTTTCATAACAATCATCTATTCAGCCATAATTCATCTGCATCCGTCCGTCTGCTCTGTTTCAGGTGTCTTTCTGTCGAGCTCCGTTGAATCGGATCGCATTGGCAGCTGGCAGTTCACTTACGGTGAGTCTAAAAACAAGACTCCACTTCAGATATACAGGTATGTATGGGAACACCTGCATCTGTTTAAGTTGACAACAGCATTATTCATAGAAACACACGGAAACTGAACCAGTGACTCAGGACGGATTCAGGACAGTTTAAACCTCAGAAGTCATCTCATACTGAACTAGCAATATGGTTCATCTAAACATGTCAATATTTAACTAAATAATTTAGTTTAGAAGGAGGTTAGGGAATGAAAATTCTAGTGAGCTGGTGTTTTGTTTATCAGATGCTGTGAAACGAACAGCTGGAAAATTAGATTCGCTGCATCTCGTTCAGTAGCTAAGACAAACAGAAGTAAGAATCAGACAGATACAACGCCAGATAGTCGCTGAGACAAAGAGTGGTAGAGAGACATACACAAGATGAAACAGAACAGGAGCTGCAGAAGCCAGAAATAGACACTTATTGAAGAAGATGAAGTGTGCGAAAGAGGCATGTTGATATCAAGAGACCCGTGGAGAGACAGCATGATGATAATGATGAGGCAGGTCCATTTGCTTTTATGCCACTCGAGGATGAGATGAGAGAGGTGGTTTCCCGTTGCCTTCCTCACAGACAATTGTGGGTGAGCAACTTGTCCAAGGTCGCGATGCAGTGGCTTGAGGTAGATTCGAACATGCGACCCTCGGGGTATACAAGGCACAGAACATACCGCTACACCACCGCATCCGACAGAGATATAGATAGAGGCAGAATTTAAGACAGGGAGAGCAACAGTGGCAGACAGTCAGTATGAAAGGCAGAGACATACAGAGTAAGCCTAAGGTAGCGATAAGACAGCATTACATACATACTGCTTAGTCGACCACATAATTACTTACTTACGCACACCACAGAGAATGAATCCAACGGAGATAGAGTTAGAGGCAGAGACAGAAGCAGCTAGAAAGTATAGTAGAGACACTGATAGAGAGAGGGAGAGAAGCATACAGATGCAGTCTAATAGTGCCAGAAGCGCAGACATAGGCAGATACAGACAGTAAGTCTAACAGAGATACCGATAGCTTCGTGACATCACAGCACGAGCCAAAAAACGTGTACATTGGAATGATTGGTCTGAGCACCGGAGTTCGTCTATAATAAGCATCTTTCTCGGAAAAGTAGTTACCGAACATGCGATAATAGCACAGTGTATTGCCACGCATTGCCTTGGATTGCCCTACGTTGCACTCTACTTTGATATGCTTTCGCCTACATTCCCTTGACATGCTTTGTTTTATCAAGGTGTATTTAAGTCATTTGCAATGGAAAGATACATGTATCTGCCTGCTACATATATATATATATATCGGGCAGCTATCCGACCACCACCGAAACTCCGCCACTGATCGTGCTCTGTCAGTGCCAGTCCCAAGCCTGGATAAAGGAAGAGGGCGACGCTAATTATCTTTGTTATCACACAGTGTCATTAAACTGAAACTTAAACCACCACCGGGCACGAGTGTTTCTTTAGCTTTTATTGTCATCCTCAAATTCAATTTAACGTGCATGCATATACTTCCAAAACCCATGTAAGAGTATTTGAGTTACTTTCCCGAAAGAGATTACCATGATTACGACAGCTATGAAGAACTTCTCGTCTTAACAACCTAAGCGGAATACATTAGTGCCTGGCTGCCTGCTCAATACTAGTCACAATCGAACGTGAACTCCGTCGTTATATGACTGGCCGTGTTTCCCGTATGACTGACTCTTCTTGTCTGCGACAGTCTGACCACCGGCCTAACATTAACTCTGTTGTTTATTAAGCTAAGTTTTTCCTAGCTTATGGGCACATGAAGGATTTTCATTGGTCCGTTTTTCTGGAGGTGTTACATAGAGTTACCTTTAGTAGATTCTGTCCATCTAAACTGGAGGAGGGTTTACCAGATGCAGCCAATTCGCATCATTTCACCTCTTAGCTACTCTATTTAATTAAACCGTTTCGAGCAGTCATCATACTAGTAATTTAATTTTAAGATTTTGGAAAATTTCTGGCACCCAATTTTGCTTGCACAAGATGCAGTGTAAGGTTTTAAAATTGAACGACGACGGGGCATTCCCCTCTGCAGTCAGAAGCGACCAAAGAATTGAATTCAGTCAAGAGAGACCAAATCTGTCTTTTGACTGCTACCTGATGATACATATGTTTCCTGCCTGGCTTATTGAAATGCAACGGTTTCAGACAACATTCAGTTCCACTGTATTAACATAATGGACGTACACTATAACACGTCCTCTCTGTAGCGTGCACAGCATGGTTTCGGCTAATGTGCGGTCGATATTACGGACTGGGAAGTATCCGACATGGCACCCCGACAGCGAAGGTTCTGAAGGGTCCGCATCGATTCCATAGTGTCCAATGACATCGATGGTCACCGGATACAGCAGTCCGTGATCGCGCAGATATTCTCCGCAAGATGTCGTGAAACGTCTCTGCCTCACTGCGCATGCGCTATGTATGTGGTGGGAGCGGAGGCTGGATGGCGGATCATCGCCGGCTTAGTCGATATCTGTGACGTTATCGGTGACGTCGTCTGGATAATACGCGCACCTGCGGATTGTGGCGCCGTATAGACGCAGAAATTCCATCTGTCTTCGCTGCCACTGTCTGTCACATTGTCATATATATATATATATACAGGGCCGCATTAACATTTTGTAGGTCTGGTTCCAAAATTGTCAGGTAGGCCCCAACTATTATGTTTAACCAAACAGTGTTGAGGAAATTTAAATTACAGAAAAGATAGGCCTATTTGTGAATTTAAAACTGTTTACGATCTGCTTTCATAATAGAAAAACTGTCAACAATATCCTGAAAATCGAGCCGTTGCACAATTTCACACTCATTGCTCATAAGTGTTAAATTTGTTAGTCTATCTTGTCCCATCGTTGACCTTAAAGCATTTTCCATGACAGACAGACTTAGTGATCTTTCGCCACTGCGATTAGACACAGGAAGTGTAAGATATTATTATACCCAGGGCAATGAAAACATTCGGAAATCCTGATAGCAAATTGCATTTCTTCGTAATTATCTGCAGCATTTGGAGAGGCGATGGTGATGGGCGGAAAAAGCTTAGGTGACTAAGTGATATTTGAATCCATCACCGCTGCAGTTAGACACAGGAAGTGTAAGATATATACCCAGAGCAATGCAAACATTCGGAAATCCTGATAGCAAATTGTATTCCTTCATAATTATTTGCAATGTTTGGAGAGGTGATGGTGATGGGCGGAACAGGCTATCAGCAGCCACAGCAGAGTAAACTATCATGGGAACCGTTACGGCCTAAGGGAACTAACGGTCACAAATCTCATAACTTTTGGCTGTCGAGTTGCAAGTGACTACCGTTGTTTGTCTGCAGTAAAACTGGCTTGTTTTAAACATATTCCAGTTGCTACATGTCAACGATATAACATTTGAAAATTAAAATAATAGCTAAGGACAGCATTAGAATGTATAAACTTTTAAAGGTAGAATACTTATGATTATGATAGGCCCCTTATTCGTGACATTTTTAGTAGGCCTGGGTCTGTGGACCCACTGGACCCGTGGTTAATCCAGGCCTGTATATATAATTATATATACATATATATATGTGTGTGTGTGTGTGCGCTCGTGTGCGTGTGTGTGTGTGTGTGTGTGCATTATATACACGGCAGTGTAAGTTTAAATACGGACTGGTGACAGAGGGCCTTTCAACTCACGCCAGCCACAAGAATTGAGATTGAGGATAACTATTAACTATCATTCCTATCCGTATCTGTACAATGCTCCGTATACCATATCTTATCTTACCTGAACTTACATCACGCTTCGCTAACTTTTTCAATCTCAACTTTATCAGTTTAAGATTTGAATTTTTTTTTCAAATGAATCAACACAGACCCTTCAAAATTGTAGCGAAAACATTAAGTAACGCTAAAAATGTATAATTGCTTAATGTTTAATACTACTAAAAAGCTGATAATAAACTAAACTCATATATTTTGAAATTCGAGAATGCATTTTTTAGTGTAATATTTTTAAAAATTATTCCACATGTATTGAGCCATTGTGTTTCTTTTTTGTAGGGGAGGGGTTCTGGGATTGTTGACATACTTTTTTAGGGGGGTCCGTCAATGTTTGACAGTTGTTGACAAGGGAGGAGCGGTCAAAAACTGCCTAAAATTTGTTGACATAATTAATGGTCGACCCCTTTGCCTAACCTCACCTAAATTTTCTAAGATGTTAACCACGTTGACGCCAAATTCTTACCTGTAGTATTAACCTTAGCATGTGCTACTTATGGTTGTTGTAGGTCTGTGGTTCGCTGTGTCTGCGGGTGTTGCCCTTGGCATGGCTGTTGGTCTCGGTCTCCTTCTCGTTCTTTATCTTCACCGACAAAAGTACGTCTAACCGTCTCCGTCAGTCTGTCTACCTGTCTCTGTCTAACTGTCTCTGTCTAACTGTCTGCCTCTGTCTGTCTGTTGACCAACGGATATATGCGAACATTATTCAAGGTGGCCGCGTGTTTCTCTAGCGTGTCGCTTTAAATTAATTGGTTGGATTTTTGTAACTCCGCTACTGATCGTACTCTGACTGTGCCAGTCCCAAGTCTGGAGAAAGGAGGAGGGAGACACTAATGGTCTTTGTTGTCACACAATGTCGTTAAACTGAAACTACTACTACACGTGCATTCCTGTAGATTGGGTCTGACTTCTAACCTGACCTAATATGCAATCGTGGAGTTATATTCCTTTTTCTCCGTTGCTTTTGAGTGCATTGGACGGTGTCCGGCGCTTGTTAACGAGGTTTGGGCGCTACTAACTGTGAAGCTCCATTTGGAAAGGATTTCCTGGATAAGTGCTGACTGTTCTACTGTGATGACGCGCTCCGATCAGTTTCCGGCTACGAGGAAAAATGTCTTTCTCCACACACCCGATGGCTTCCCGGATGAAGTTACGTCTTCTACCATCTGCGATGGCTGCTTGGTGCGCTGCAAACCTCGTCACCTCTCGTTGCTCGTCTTCTTCGAAACTATACTCCAGGAACTCCGAACATCGAGTCTACTATCAGCTTTCAATAGAAATCCGTCGGTGCGTGTCTGCGGGAGCGCGCCAGTGGCAGTGTTGTTCAGTAATTGAAATACATGTAATTCAATTACGTAATTGAATTACAAGTTCTGTAATTGTAATTGTAATTGAATTACATGTTAAGTCCAGTAATTGTAATTGTATTTCAATTACAATATTGCATGTAATTTGTAATTGAATGAAGTGTAAATTACAAATTACTTTCATAAAGTATCACTATCAGACTATATCCATGCAGTCATGCACTCATTCTTAGCTAGCTTACTGCGGCTGCCTACAGAAAACAGAGCTTCCATCTTCAGCTCCAGTTGAGCGTCTCTTTAGCACTGCTGGACTCACTCACCCATGCGCAATCAACTAAGTTCTCTAACAGACTATCATTTTGAAAAAGTTCTACTAAAAATCAAATAAACTCTAACTTGTTTTAATGGATCATAATTGCAAATCGTATTTTGTATACCAGACAAACTTATAATACAATTGAATGTATATGTTATTACAATTTACAGGCCATTTGGTCCATTGGATGTTTTAGTTTAAAAATAGAGTAAATAAAAAATTATCGAAAAAATTCTAAATCATTTGCCAATTTTAAAGGAATAATTGAAAAGTAATTGGTAATTGAATTACAATGAAAATGTAATTGTAATTCAATTAATTTCACAATCAAGTAATTGTAATTGTAATTCAATTACATTTACAAGCATGTAATTGCAATTATAATTGAATTACATTTGGAATGTAATTGATACAACACTGGCCAGTGGTGGCTCAGTTATCTGAACACTGTTCGCTGTTTACTAACCTGGCGCAGGATGTACTTTTTTAAGTTACACTTACAGGACATTACAATGCTGCTGTTTGGGATGTCTAACTCCCTGTCTCGGTGTTTTTGTTTATGTTTTTGCCTGCATGTGTATAAGTAAATGTTTTGGAGTGTGTCACTCCATGCATCTGTAGAGGTGTCGATGTTGGCATGCATTTATAGAGACTCCGTATTATGTGTAGGCATGTATTTATGAATTGTAGATAAATATTTACATTGCGCCTTTGTACCTAGTCATTTTGTCGTTGCTTTCTCTCTTGTTTTCAGCAGACAAGAAGACAGCGAGCTGTCGTCGGCGCAGAAGGCGGAAATGTACGCAAGCGGTCACTATTTACCGGCAGATGTCGTCACCAACGGATACGACAGCCCACCGACGACACAGCACACTTGCGCCCTCTACTCTTGTCACGAGGACGGAACCACAGACCACGTGCACGTCAGGTGTCTCTACGACACGGCCGATCTTCTGACGATCCAGAACTAAGGAGAAGGAGTGGCCTTCTTCTCAGAGACACAGAGACAATTATAGACAACAGAAAATATTTCCTGGTTCCAAGAGCAGGCAATTTTTGTTGAAGGACACTCCTCGAAATACCTCATAGTAACCTAGGTGTAATGCAGCTTCACCTGAAAGCTTCAGCGAAAGGATCGAAGTGGTGGCGCTACCATTTGTTGTGATGGTCGCCATAATTCCAGATGAGAATGAAAGACATTAAACTCTTACGAATTGATTCGGGTCAGTCTAAAACTCAGAACGAACGCAGCGAATGATTCTTGTCGTGCTATTTCTTTAGTCCTACAGCATCTAGGCCTAAGAAACAGGTTGCGTCGTTTTACAGTTATGAACGGCTAAGTCTAAATTCAGATGCATGTGTGACTTATCAACTGCGCTTATACTGCAAAGAAATCCTATAAGTCTTAATCAAAATTATGTTAGACGACAGAAATCTGTTTTAGAACTATATATGGTACATTGGACGTTCTTTCGTTCTGCCTAGTAACAGTTCTAAAACGAAAGCAAAGCGAATATGCAAATGTTAAAGGTGATCAGAAATGTGCAAAGTTCTTTTTACTGGCAGCGGATAATCCTTCTTTACCGCTTGAAACTCGGTTCTTTTTAAAAGTGTTTCGGTGACCGAACGTCTAGCAAATGAACCGAACATATCGCTCCATCTGCTGGTGTTTACTGTATGCGATACTCTGTGGAGTGTGTAGGTCTAACACCAATGCCCACTAGAGTAAAACCCTTTTGTGGCATTATTATAGAAAGCAAAACACCAATACACAGGCGTGCAGAATAATGTTGGAATAAGTCGATCCTTAGCTAAATCCATAGTTGTAAAAAACGTTTTTTTCGTTTTTTATTTTTTCCGAAAAAACGTCGTTTTTTTCGTTTTTTATTTCTCGTCTCGTTTTTTTCCGTTTTTTATTTTTTTTATTTAACTTTATTTATTTATTAAGTGTCTGTTATTATTTTTTAAATTTATTTTTTGTCTGATATCCCTTAATTACTTGATCTCCGTCCTTTCAAGGATTCATCTAGCCTAAGTCTTAATTTACGTAACAATTTAGTGTCATCAGTTGAAATAAACAGCACTGTAAGCTTACAGGAAATAAAATTTATAACAGTTATTTGAATTTCTAAGTTATTCAAAATGCGATGTAGAAAAGTCAAATTATTTTCTTGACCGTTTTTTTCTCGTTTTTTCCGTTTTTTATTTTTTCAATAAAACGACGTTTTTTTCCGTTTTTTATTTTGATTTTACCGTTTTTAACAACTATGGCTAAATCCGCTGACGTTGAATCTAACACGAACGATGACATAGTCATTCCAGTCAAACAATTTCAGTAATTTTGCATATGACTTAAACTCAGAATTAAATTGATAGTTTATAAGCAATACAAGCTAAAATGCATGAGTAGGATAATTAGAAGGGCAGTTAGTGGGCCGAATTCATCATCCCCTAATTATCCACCGTTTACAGCGAGAATTAAGAGAAATGAACTGGAATTATAAGGAAGAAAAGAAGAAGAATAGCATGTGCTTCTATCAATTCGTAGTGAATAGCCGTAGTTTGTGCTTCTTATGAGACGGTTACTATACAGGGATCTTAAGCAAGTCTTTCACTAGCAGTTGTTTCGCGCCTCATATAAGATTCAGCTTAGGGGGCCTACTGTAACCGACCTTCGCGTATAATGAATGCAATGTAATAATAATAATAATAATAATAATAATAATAATAATAATAATAATAATAATAATAATAATAATAATAATAATAATAATAATAATAAATAATAATAGTAGTAGTAATAATAATAATAATAATAATAATAATAATAATAATAATAATAATAACAATAACAATAATAATAATAATAATAATAATAATAATAATAATAATAATAATAATAATAATAATAATAATAATAATAATAATAATAACGCCGCGGCCTTTAGGGGCTCCTTTATGCAACACGATGGAGACGAGAACCGGTAAAACACAACTATGCTTAGTATCTTAGAGCCTGAGGGATTCTTTTTACCTCGGGCAAAAAAATAATAATAATAATAATAATAATAATAATATAGTAATAATAATTTAAAAAAAATAACAGTAAAAAGAACAAGAATAAAAATAGTAAGAACTTTTAATAATAACAGCGTTAGGCCCAGTAGTAGGCCTAGTAGTAGGCCAAGTAGTAGTAGCATCAGTAGCAGTAGTAGTAGTAGTTGTTGTTGTTGCTGCTGTTGTAGTGGTAGTGGAATTATTATTATTAGAAGTAGTAATAGTAGTAGTAGAGGTAGAAGTAGTAGTATAGTGCCATTAATTAGGTTCAGAGGTCATAGATCATCGTCGTCGTCGTCGTCATACACACGACGGTTCGTCCATGTATTGTATGTTGTTGTGTCTTGTGTGCGAGTGTGGCAATGGGGCGCCGTCTGGCGTCGATCGATCCGTCGATTTGACCTGGCTTCCTGTCCTCGTAGTGGCAAAGAATTCGAACCTTCGAACACAAACACACGCACATCCGGGCACTCAGCTGGGTAAGGTCGCCGCAAGATGGCACCCGAACGGCTGCGATCGGCGTGTTGAGATGCTCTTTGTCATCATCACCATTATCACCATATCAGACTACGCAGCAGCATCAGCAGCAGCAGCAGTCTTCGAACGAGATGACCGTCGGTGGATGCCTGTGACACGCGCACCCTCCCCACCACAGCATCCAATAACCGACAGGGGGCGTCGCCCGTTTTAATTCCCATTAGATCTTCCATCCGTTAAGTGCCCGTATCGACAACTTGTTCGAGATCTTTCCACACCGCCCTAAACGAATTTGCCCACACTTTGCGCCGCCGCACACAGCGACCATGGGAAGTGGAGAGAGGGGAAGTGGAGAGAGGGGAAGTAGAGAGAGGGGAATTGGAGAGAGGAAGTGGAGAGAGGTGTGGGGAACACCGGTGTCGTCGACTCAGCCAATTTACTCTCGGTCCATCCATATATCGACTGACGCAGCTACTGGACCTTCATCTCAGCTGGCCCTCGACACCGACTTCAAAGTCCAGTTCGGACAGGAACAACAGCGCTGCCAATAGACCCCGTTGACCACCACGACCAGCAGAAGCAGCAGCCCTGCCTCTTGCGAAGACGAGAGACGGACCGAACGATGTATATTTAATTTGCGATGTCCTTAACATCTTTAAAACTGCCTCCTTCGTCCATCGACTTCGTTTCCTCCGGCCATTCCCTTTCCCTTTCCCTTTCCCTTCGACGTTTACCAAGATGGCACTAGTCGTCGTCGTCGTTGTAAGATGGCAGCACTTGTTCGATTTCCGTCATTTGGTTTCGAGTGTCTCTGCCAAATATAGTCTGCGCCCATAGAGAGGCGACTGACAGAGGCCAAGACGGTCCTTGAAGTCGTCTCGTCATTTCCCCGCTTCTGCATATTACGCCCTAACCCGATCTCGAACGCATCGTCGCTTAAAGGCGGTCAATAGTCGGCTTTTATTTGAGGCACTTTGCCAGAATTCAATTTATTACAAAGTCTTTGCGAAAAACAGCCTTCGCTCAGACGTCTTTTTAGCTCAGCACAGGCACAATCACCCGCAACATACCAGTTGCTAAGGGACTTGTTTCCTGTGCTACTAGTACAAGTAGGCCTAGGTTATGTTTTGCGTGCCAAAGCATTTATTATTATGACGATTTACTCGTGATTGTATAATTCATAATGTACAACCAAATACTGTTAGCAATTGGTTCAATAAAGGATATACTTACTTACTTACTTATAATAATTCAAAGAGATAACGCCTGCTACGTGATAAGATAGTGTCTCCTCTATCAGTATAGCTTCCAGACTCATAAAGTAGGCCTAGTATGTAGCTCTCTTCTCAATATGTTTGAATTTGTATCTTGCAAACTATAGCACGAAACAACGCCAATGAGTGTATTCTGCTCATCCATATTTCTAATTACGTATCATACAATTTAAACGGCACTTAAATGTAAATCCTTCATTCATTCATCTATTTATCCACCTTAAACATCAACGTTTAAAAAAGGGCGAAAATACACATTATATATAATTATAAATATATAAGTCTATCACACAGACAACTTAAACTGTCAATGTCTAATTAAGACACAGCTACGCCTACGCGCTTACAGACGTGTTAAAGCGCAAACTAATTTGAACAGGGAATCATTGTTTCATGACAATAGCGGACGCTACTTCCGGTGAGCGCCTTGGAGACGTACTGTAACAGACTGCGCTGTGCAGAATTCATTTATTACGCGTTGAAAACAATTGAACCAATTTAAGCAATAAAGGTAATAATGCTCGTAATGAAGTGTTGCGGAATTAATTAAATTCGAGTCATTTTCAGAATTCTTCTAATCTTTGGATAGCACATCTTTTCATATTGTATAAATTCTGTTCATTCTTGCTACTCTAATTTTGCTCTCCTTGAGTTCTCAAAGCTTCTTTCTTAAACGCCAGTCAACTTCGTTCCATTAATTAATCTCAAAATTAGACACATTTTCCTCTCCAGTTAGGCATACCCTTGAGCAATACGATGTAATTGAATCAGAAGAGAAATTCTGCTTCATGTCTTTAATTAGCATTCGGTGGTGTCTTCACAGTAAATCGTCATCATCTTCGTCGTCGTCGTCATTATCATCATCATCATCATCATCATCATCATCATCAGCCATCAGCCATCGTCATCATCATCATCATCATCATCATCATCATCATCATCATCATCATCATCATCATCATCATCATCATCATCATCATCATCATCATCATCTTCATCATCATCATCTTCATCATCTTCACCACCATCATAAGTAAGTAAGTAAGTATGGTAAGGGCTCGAACTCGAACTCATCATCATCATCATCATTCCATCCATTCCATGATTATACACCCTCCACTTTTTCTTTAGTTCCCTGCTAACTAAGTTTTCTTTATCATCGTCGTCGTAGGCGTTGGTGTAATAGGCAGCTATCGTAATCGTAATCTCCAAACTTCTAAAGCGCCACTCGAAAGCCAAGCGCAGGGCACCAGCCTATTCACTATACGACTATCTGTGTATTTCCCACTGACATCATCGCTGTCACCACAACTACTAAAACGACAACAGCGACAACATGATCGTCGTCATCTTAAATCGTTTCGTTACCGTTATCGTCAAAATCTCGTTCCATGTGTGACTTTAAATTCAACTTAATCGTCATTTGATTTGAATGAATTGTGAAATTGTCAGATGCAGACGCAGGCTGTCCAGTCGAAAACTGAAGGCGGACATACGGTACTTTATTCTGTTATGCCTCAGATAAATATTAAGTAATTAAATAGGCCTATATTCCAGAAATTGCATCTATATAAATATGCAAATATGATTAATATTATTATTATCTGCTTTATTGTATATTCAACCTATAACTTTCGAAGCTAAGGACTTCTGCATCGCTATAACAATATTGCATAAGGTCTAGGTAACTATATAGAGTCCTTCAAGAAACTCATTATGTCTTCTCTTACGGAATGCGATCCCTTCGTGATAACGTGTATCTCGGGCGAATCATGTGTGAAATTTGTTGCACTTGCAGTAAGCGTTTTTTGTCCTAGATTGACTCTCACTTAGTGCTGTAGTCCTTATAGTCCTTTTAGTCTTTAGGGTAGTCTTCTTTTGCACATCTACTTCGTCCAGTTTTCAAGAGAAAGCTAAATTGTGCCAAGATGGGTAAATTACATCGTAACAAGTATATAGTTGGAGCGATTATTGGGTTATCAAAACATAGCATAACGAGGATTTTTAAGTGGTTCAGAAGACGTATGACTGCGTTAGAACCCACTGCAAATTAACCTGGAACGCTTAATAGCTCAGTTTCCTTAGCTTTCATCTTGAAAGCCGTGACAGTGTCCACTGAGTTGGGTTAGATAGCTTTAATAAAGTAGTCATAAATTATGTTAAATCTGATTGTAGCGTTAACAACTAACAGGCTCTATGTTATATTAGGCGTTGTATTCATTAAGCGCATCAAGTTACATACCTACATATGCATGCATACATTTGTGTTATTATTTGGGGCCCGATAGCGCATTGGATAACACACTGGCATAGAGAGCGGGAGGTACCGAGATCGAGTCCGTAGGCGGACATGCTTTGTAGGCTGCTATTAGCGCCGTGTATTGCAGGCTGTCTGTTCTGTTAGTAGTTAAGATTTGTGTCTTCTGTCATTTGTGTTCTTGTGAATTGTTTCAATTGCATAACTGTACAGTGTACACTGTAACCGGTTGCGGTTTGTCCGAATATTATTATTATTATTATTCATTACCTGTGTGCGTGGGTTTTTCATACAACGTGTATCTCTCCTAATTCTTTCCCTTAAGCTATTTGTTACATTAGATTATACACATTACACAGGGACAATGTCAGACTCATACGATACACTTGAGGCCTGGTTGAGTACAGATATAATAAGATTACACTAGATTCGATATAGGGACAATGTTCTACTCACACGGTGTGCGTTGATTACCACATGGGTGGGTGAGCCGAACGCTGTGGTTCTTGCGAGTGTGTGAGAAGTAATTCTCTTCGTGCTACGTCATTTGACGATCGTTGTCTCTGAATGATTGACAGGAGAAGATCTTTCCTCAGCAGATGCCCGCTGCCTACGCGCGCACTCAGCTCGAGTCCGTCTGCAGCCTAGACATTGATTCTACGCCTTTTCCTAATCGTCTGACAGGAATCATCTGCACCATCGGTGAGATCAAGCATCATGGGCGTATTTGAGGGTTCACGGGTTCAACCCCCAGAAATAAATAATTGCCGATAAAGGACAACTTTTCAAAACTGACCCCTTACTCTGCGACCATGTCCAGTGGAAAAACCTTAAATGGAATCCCCTAATTGTTTCCTGGCATCATGACTTACATGTATGACTTGTGTTACGAGCATTGCCATATACGTAGGCAATGCAAGATCCGCCATTCGTCCATTTAGACTTGAGCAGGACTTACGATTAGGGCGCTATAGAAATGTTCCGATTGAATTAGATTCCATAACAGCTTCAGTGCCTATAAAAATTAGAGTAGATTAGATAAGACTAAAACTCCGCCACTACTCGTACCCTGGTAGTGCCAGTCCAAAGCCTGGAGAAAGGAGGAGGGCTAGTCATCTTTGTGATAACACAGTTTCGTTAAAAATTAAAAAGAAAATAAGACTATAGTCTTAACTAGACTAGACAAGGTTCTTGTTAGATTACATTAATTAAATCAGACTAGATTAGACTAGTAGACTTATAGAATTGATAAAAGCTCTATTAGATTAGATTAGAATAGACTAGACTTAACTAGACCAAAGTCTAAACTAGATTTCAATTGGGTTGGCTTAGATTAAATGACAATAATTATTGATTGAAAGACCCTACCTGATGAAGCCCCGTGACCGCTGTCGCAATGCAGCTTACGATTATAATTATCATTCACAAATATCATAATTTCATAGGAATATTCGTCTGTTAGAATCTCTTTATATGCACAGCCGTCAGTACCCTTATTCATTGATCGTCTGCCTTCTATCATCGTCTGCTTTGCTTCAGGTCCGGCTTCTCAGACGGTCGAGGTCTTGGAACGAATCATGAACGCTGGAATGGGAGTGGCGCGCATGAATTTCTCCCACGGAAGCTACGAGGTCTGCAGCCGATCTCACAAGATTCTACTCTGATTCATTATCGTAATCGTAATCGTAAATTCAGAATTTCTAAGGCGCTACTATAAAGCTAAGCGAAGGGCACCTGATTATTTACGAGCGCTGTGTCGTTTCAGAGGAGTTGTCCAGATGTGTAGAATCCGAGGCCTGTTGCCAGTGAGGGGGAGGCAATGGAGCTGCTACTTACGGGGAGATTCGTTGGGTCAATTATAATGCAGGGTCGTTTATATTGGGGCTAAATTTAGTCTTACAGGTTACACATCTTGCCATAGAACTGTCACTTTTATATGACATTCGAACTCAAATTTCATGATAGATTTGAACCTCAGACGTTAAAGTCATAGGTAGATTCATTCACAAATCTGCCACCTTTGTTGTGCGTGGACTGTCTATACTCTAGATAGAAACTTCATGGTTCTATATGAGCATCAGGTGATTGGCCAATGTAAGTCATTCCACTGCTAGGCACTGACATACGTTGACTGATTAATTCATTGATGGTCTTCTATGATTGAATTGTTTAGTACCACAAGCAGACGTTGGACAACGTTCGGGCTGCTGCAGCAAAGCATCCTAATCCAATTGCCATCGCACTCGATACAAAAGGACCAGAAATTCGAACGGGAGTCATGAAAGCAGTGAGTTCTTTCTATACGATTACATGCGACACGATGGTGGTCTCTTCGGTAGCGCCTTAGGTCCTTAGTCCAACTATTGCTGAATAATAAGCCCACTGAGAGGATCCCGTTTAACAACCCTCGAAGTGTTTATTCACACTTGTATCCTGCCTCAGATTTAGGCTTACTGAAAATGGGCAGATAATAATTTTATATGCAGCAAAGTAAACAAATAAATACGATGCCAACGTTAGATTGCTTCTTTGTCTTTCGACTTAGGAAGTTATTGCGTTATACCTTACTTGCACTAGTTTGTAACATTTATTAAATGACATCGGAGAAAATTTATGGAAACCAACAATTTCAGAAGCGTAACTCCACACACATATCAGGTGTTCAGCTCATATTTCGAGTAATCAGTCTCACGGCTGTGTTGTCCATCTGTAGGCCTATGTCCTATGGTAATTTACATAATTCCTTAATTATTTCCACAATTTTTTATAAGAATTTCATATCTGGACTATATTATCACTTTAATATTGATCAAATTAAATTTTTAATTGAAATAAATTGCTAGTCATTAGCACCATAGTTTCACTATTAATACAACGAATTTTATCTAATGCATTCGCTAGTCAGCCATCATTGGTTTGATGTGTACTACCAGTTGCATTGCCGAGGTAGGGTTGGTTGAGGTACCAAGAGACGCTATATTTTCTGTCTAGATGCAAAACTACTTCTGAAGACCCCACTTATCTCGGGGCAATGCCTTTTGATTCGTGCTGATCGCTTTTAAGCTATTATTATAACTGAAGCTCAACTTTCAGTCGTCATTGCATAACTTTCCATATTAAACAAATGATGAGTTGTCTCTCGTCTTTGCCTCCGACATGTTCCTGCTGGAAGTCTGCTGGAAATACTGGTCCTGCACGCACAGCAACGGGTTTAATTCTTCGCTTTGTAGTTTCATTAATGTTTTTCACTTCTCCACCTACTCTTGACCTATAATTAATTAATTCAAATCGTTTCCGGTTTGACGATAAGATATTGCGTAGAAACGATTTAAATACTCATCGAAACACGATTTTCTTGTATAGGTTTATCTACACAAGAAACATGTTAGAGCTAGACCAAAACCCTATGTAACGCTGATTTAAGTAGGCCTGTCATGATATTATGCTTGGAATAAGCCTATTGTATGTTTGAAATAGGTCTTTCGGATGTCAGGAATAGGCCTGTCGTATGCCAGAAATATGATTGTTGTATGCTTGAAATAGGCCTATCGTATTCCAGAAATAGGCTTGTCGTCTGCTTGAACTAGGCCATTCGTATTCCAGAAATAGGCCTCCTGTCGTATTAATAATATAAACCTTCAGGATAATTTCTAAATTCCCATATTTAATTCGTGCAGATAACTACACCTTCGTCAGATATGATGAGGAACATTGTAGTTGAGGTATTTGGGTTGTAATTTTAATTTAGCCTAAGTCTGTTAGATTTGGGCATCTTAACCCTTTTCTATGGTTGCCTTGGAAACAGGGGGTCAACACGGAGGTGGAGCTGTTACGTGGAAAACCGATCACCGTCACGACTGATGACGAATTCAAGGAGGCCTGTGATGAAAACATGATCTGGGTTGACTACAAGAACATCGTCAATGTCATGGTTCCTGGCAAAAGAATCCTCATCGAAGATGGAAACATGTCCTTGATTGTAAGAGATAAAGGTCAGTTGATACAATTTCTTGACCATAACAATAAAAACGTAATAATGTATGTACAGCTATGATCAATTTTTTTAATGGGTATTCTCCGGACAAGTATTAATTTATTTCTAAAGGATTACACTTCATCATGTCCGCAATCTCTTAGAAACGTTTGAAGAAACGTTATTTCCATAGGCATTTCGTGATTCAGATTTAAGAGGCATATGTAGGCGTAGGCCTACTGTTGTTAAGGGGTATTTAAGTAGGCCTATACTGCTGTACTTTTTCTTTTTCCCTTTTCAGACTTGAAGCAAGTAGGCATATCTAAATTTATTCTGGCTTGTGTATTTAACACAGGAGCTGTTTGACCTTGTGGCTTTCTCTACGTTCAACTTATTAAGTTGTTCGTCGTGTCTCATATTCGTAAAAGTTTTGGTTGTTTGTATCGCATTGTATTTGGACATTTGTAAAGCCTTTCTGACATTATAAACAATTCAGAGGCGCAGTCAGTGTGGGAGCCCTGGGGAAATATAGATGTCTTCAGGCAGCGGACAGATAATTATGGAAGAAATCTCTGCCAGCATCTTAGAACGAGTCAAGCAAGGGAGGTCATTCGAGGTGGAAGGGACCCACAATGGCAAATGCACGATGTTGTGCCATAGCAGTCCTTGCCCGAGTGACAAAGAGGTCAGGTCGATTGGCAGATAGGAGGGAACGGAGAGAGACAGTAGAGATGGGTTTACACATTAAATGACAGAGACACTTAGGAGTTCGCCCCTGTCTGGTTCTGCAAATCATGGGAAGCTCTGCTTAATTTCATTTCTTCGTTTTCTAGAACCGTTGAGCAATGCTGATGGCGATCTAATATTGACACGGATTTGCCTTGTAGTAGGTGGATGCGTTGATCCCTTGGGATTCTTTCATTGCAGGTTCCAGGAACAATGAGCGACAAATGAATGGTTCTCTCTACATTCTGTGATGGGGCATAAGAGTTATTTTACTTTTTTAGAAGTTAAACATTTAATTGAGACAATCTTAGATTTTGGTGTATTCTAAAGGGAATGTTATGGACTGCGATTCCATTTAGGGCCAGGGATCTTGAAGTGCGAGGTTGAGTTCGGTGGCCTTCTCAGCAGCAAGAAGGGCTGCAACCTGCCTGGAACCGTGACTGACCTTCCGGCCGTCTCCGAAAAAGACAAAGATGATTTGCTGTTTGGAGTGTCACAAGGGGTATGTTGTTTTCAGTTGGACTTACATTTACAATCTTTCTCCACAATATCGGGTGCTGGGCTGCTGGTCTGATTTCAAGCTAAAAAAGTCAAAAGACTTAACAATATTGGTGGAAAGATCAGACGGTTAGAAACAGGAATTGACACCCGCTGTCATATGCCAAGGCTGAGAAATTGAAGTTGCTAACCTTTCACAATCGTGTCGGCCTTTTGGAATAAGCTTAAGAGACTCTTCTTCTTCTCCTTTTCCAGAGTAATATTCATCTAGAAGTTTAACATTAATTTCGGTGTAAATTAAATCCAGGTTCTTTATCATTCGATTTCCGACTGGAAACTCCAACGCATAATGACCACCGTTGTTTGTCTACGGTTTCACTTTAATCGACCGGCGATTGATGCCGTATGTATGGCACTATAGAAGTCATAGATGAGACGAAAACTTTAATTAGATTACGATTTTTAAATTGAAAGTGCCTGGCTGCTCTAGCTTGTTTGTTGTTTTGCATTGTTGTTTTGCATTGTTTGGCTGTGGAAGATTGACATCGTCTTCGCGTCGTTCATTCGAAGCGGTGAAGGGGTGCATGCGATTCGCAACATCCTCGGAGAGAAAGGAAGGAGGATCAAGGTCATCTCAAAAATTGAAACCCACGATGGAGTCAGAAAGTAAGCTCAACATTAGGGCAAGTCAATGATACCCCACAGTTATACAGTATAACTGGGACGACAATTCCATTGACCTACAATAGACGCTCTTACAGTCAGCAGATGATTAGCAAATTCAAACAACAACAATGACGATGGTGACTACATTGAATATGACGATGAAAAGGATGAAAGTTATAGCAACAGGTCGACAACGACGATGATGATTATAACGCATAAGTATCCAAATACAATACAATTTCCACATTTCCTAATTGCTAACCATGTTCAGTCGGGAATTAAATACACGCGATGATCACGGTATCATCTTGTAAGCTTAAGTAGTAATGTAAATTGTAATTGTAATTGTAATTAGCAACTTCTATTGAGCTGGTGTCTAATGCACAAGGCATCAACCGATGGCACACCAAAACCAAGCCGTAATCAGGTCAATATCCAAAAGATCAGTCCGTAAGAGACAGAGAGACAGCCTACGGTGGATAAGCAATTTGAAAGAGGTCAGTTTTCAGCCGAGAACGAAATGACACAAGCGACTGAGCACAGCGTACAAACACAGGAAGAGAGTTCCAAAAAGTAGGTCCAGATACTGAAAAAGCTCGTTTACCAAGAACAGTTCTTAAATTTTGGTATGACCAGACAAAGATGATCAGATGACCTAATTGAATAATGATAAGTCTGGGGAATAGGAACTGATTTTAAATATTGTTGTGTTTACAGTTTTATAGACTATGAGCCCCAGTTTGAAACGAATTATCTGCTGAACAGGAAGACAATGCAGGGGTTATATATGTTCATATTTGGATGTATTAGTTATGGCTCTAGCCAGAGAGTTCTGAACCCTTTGCAGTTTAAACATGTTCGACTCATTGATACCAATGTCGGCGTACATTGATCGGATGACAGGTTCAATGAGATCCTCGATGCTTCGGATGGAATCATGGTCGCCCGCGGTGACCTTGGCACTGAGATTCCCACAGAGAAGGTCTTTCTGGCGCAGAAGATGATGATCGGGCGATGCCAACGCGCGGGAAAGCCAGTCATAGTAGCAACGCAGGTCGGTTGCTATAGGCCTAGTGACGTACAATTGCATCCTGATCTTCTTTTTTACTTGTCTGCTCTTGTTCTCCATGCTGTTGTAATTGTTCTACTTGTTCTTTGTTCTTGTTCCATTTGTTCTGTGCTTGTTCTGCCTCTCTGCTTCTTTGCATTATTACTATTGTTGTTGTTGTTGTTGTTGTTCTTATTATTATTATTATTATTATTATTATTATTATTATTATTATTATTATTATTATTATTATTATTATTATTATTATTATTATTATTATTATTATTATTATAAAGAGATGTAAGAATTAAGGCGCATAATATATATTATTTTCAGGCATATGGATTTGGCGAATGTTTAGAGGCCCTACTACTAGGCCTATGCTATACAACGGCGAAGCAGTATGGTGTGAAATTTGACATGCACTGTTGAAAAACTAGTTGAAAGCAAGTGGTTTCAACTAATTGAGACAATCGCAGTGTGGCAAATATTTTAGAAACGTTTGAATTTGGTCTAGAAAGCAGGGGTACCAGATTTCATAGTTTCCTAAGCGTCCTCAAGTGACTGAATGCTACAAAGCCCAGGATAGCGCAGTGGGAAAAGTACCTGATTAGCCAAAGTATATTTAATTGGTTTAATGCTTTATTTTCTCTAGATGTTGGAAAGTATGACGAAGAAGTCTCGTCCGACTCGAGCTGAGGCGTCTGATGTGGCGAATGCTGTTCTCGATGGGGCCGACTGCGTCATGTTGTCCGGAGAGAGTGCGAAAGGAGCTTTTCCCGTCGTCTGCGTCGACACTATGCACCGCGTAGGATGCTTTTGAAAATTCAGTTCCGCTGTTTAGAGTAAAGAAATCAGCAGGAGAAACAACACACTTAGCGACACACCGTTGGTGAAATTTACGGAATTGTATTGGCCATTGAATTAATAGCACCAAATCATGGCATCGATGGAGAAAGTCTGGGTCGTTTCGATGACTAGAAATGTGACGACGATGATGACGACTACAATGATGATAAGGAAGACGACGATGACAATGATGATGATCATTATGATGATGAGGCAACAACGAGGATGTCGTCGACGACAGCAATGATGATGTTGATGATGATTATTATCGGGCAAGATCACATTAGAATAGTTCATCTAATCTCACTTACATGTAGCTGTCATTCAGAGGCGTTAACTTTAGAAGTGGTCACCAATCTATTGTCCTCTTTCTTTTATTGCGGAAATTGTATCGTGTTACTAATACGTAGTCTACAGTAGTATCAATGGAGAATGCCAAGCTCTTGCTAGACTTAATCGGCGTTAATAATTTGTTTATCTACACTACAAAAGAGTGGGTTCGGACACCCCAATTCTAAAATGGGGTTTCGGGCAGTGCATATTTTAACGAATTTGGACTACTGGGACAAAGTCTGCTACTATACTTTCAATGTTATTGGAAACTAACATTGAAAGTAAATTACCTGGGACATATCACCAAAACTACTGGGACAAATCCTAAAACTACTTGGGCAAATCCTAAAACTACTTGGGCAAATCCTAAAACTACTTGGGCAAATCCTAAAACTACTGGGACGTTTGTCCCAGTAAATGTCCCAGTAGTTATACAGTTAAAATATGCACTGGATTCGGGTACCCCGCAAACCCCCAAATTACGCCTATACTGCCTTTTCACCTTGAACTCCAGCCGTTTACCCTCTATAAGTTTCCGTCTGATACTCCTGTTAGCTTAGGTTTTTGAGTTATTAAACAGATGGCTCTAATTAGAAGTCTTAATCCAAATGTTCGAATAGTTTGCTATTATTCCAAGTTGTTTCATTGTTGCGTAGATCTGCAAAGAGGCTGAGGCAGCCACTTATCATCGCCAGCTGTTCGAGGAACTGCGGATGCTGACACCGAAGCCAGCCGATATGACGAAGACGACAGCCATCACATCAGTGGCCGCATCAATCGAAAACCAGACAGCAGCCATCGTATGCTTGACAACGAGCGGCAGGTCACATAGTCTTATCCCGCAATGTATACGAATTCTCATTATAATGTGATGCGCTATAAGCATAGGCGTAGCTACATTAAGGCACGAGGAAGCAGTTGCCTCCTCTTGCTTTTTTGTATACGGGAACTTCTATTGACCGGGGTTTTGCCAATGATCTGTGAAGTTGCCTCCTCTTGAATTTAAGTCTCGCTACGTGCCTGGGTATAAGTTAATCAGATGTAGCTAATGCTACACTCGACAACACTGGCGTGTTTAGCGGGGAGGCTGTCCACTGTCATGACCATGTCACCGTAGACTAACTTCCTCTTTATGATACCTGTCTGTTATTAGTTATTCTGTGCGATACAATACAATACTTGTGCAATGGAGTTGATTTTGGACCTCAATGCGAGTTACCGAACGTGCATAGTTTAGGTAAAAAAAACTTTCCCCTGGGACTCCAAAGAGAATGGCTTCAACCATGGCTCCGAAATTGTTACCACCGTCCGTCATTTTCGTAATATGGTCTAAAAGTAACATCTCACATTACGACCTAATCAGAGACGCTCCCAGCAGGTAGTCAGCAAATACAGCACACCATTCGTGTAAAGAAGAAATACATTACGTTACGACGTGATCACATGTTATTTGATACTTCGTTTCTGAACTGCAGGTCAGCGCAGTGCTTGGCCGCCTATCGTCCGCGTTGCCCCATCATCGCTGTCACCAGAGACGAAATGTCCGCTCGTCAGATGCGTATGTTGCGTGGCGTCATTCCCCTTGTCTACACAGGTAAGCCATACCTATAGCTTCCGGGTGAATCTTTCACATAAATATGTCATCTAGTCCGACCTGTGTTTCTCATTTTTCATCTGTGAATACATAAAAGTAGATAAGCTGAGTCAGCTTCTTCTCCCCATTGAATCATTTACTACACAGGATCATTGATGAACAATTCTGAGACTGTATAACTTACTATTTACTTTGATCGTCCATACTGTTCGATTGTTTTACTGTTCGATTCTCAATAAACCTAAGCCTAAAAAGTAAATGACCCTATCTGTTGGTGTTAACTATTGACGCAGTATAAATTTATGTCTTCAGTTACCGTGATAACTACAAGTCCTGGGATCATATATTTGCGCCCTCTAACAGTGATTTCAAGGAGATATTTTCTCAAAATAAGCAGTCGGCATCGCAATGTTCATTCGACAGTCTATCCTGGTTATCAGATCAGAACAGCGAGCAGAGGGAGATAGCAAGGGGCTCACTGTCGAGCTGCAGCAGTTGTAACTTGTAACTACCAGCGTACTATCCTAATAAGCCTATTTCTTGTTCTTCCACAGAGTGTTCTTTGGTCGTCACCTAGTTTCTAGGCTAAATTCCTTTTGTTAATTTGGTGAAAGATCTAGCAGACACTTCAATGCGATCGATTGCATCATCGAAAGGTTCTTAATAAATGAATGACCAAATGGAATGTAGTTTACCAATGTCCCAAACTATCTCTTTCTCTCTTTCTTCCAGTTTCATCTGTCTCTGTCTCTGTCTCTTCTCTGTCTCTGTCTCTGTCTGTCTGTCTCTCTCTCTGTCTCTCTGTCTCTGTCTTTGTCTCTGTCTCTGTCTCTGTCTGTCTGTCTCTGTCTCTGTCTGTCTGTCTGTCTGTCTCTCTCTTTCTTTCATTTCTCTCTGGATCTTTCTCTGTGTTTCTCTCTGAATCACTCTGTGACGTGATTCTCTCAAACCGTTTATCTGCCTCTCTCTTAGGTTGCGTCTCTCTGTCTCTACAAGGTGTCTCAAAATAAACTGTGCAAAATTGTTTCTGTCAGAACTTCGTCAACTTTCCACCAATTTTTATAATTTTTGGTAGGTACATGGCAAAATGACTAAAATTTCATGCTATATATAAATTTTCCACCTCACCTGACTCATATCACGGCATTACCGTGTTAAACACAGATGTACCAATTTTGTATATAACGCTTAAATTTTATTACATGCAACAAACTATCTGACGACTTAATTAGCACGCAGTAAAGTAAAATATGGTTTACTTAGCAGAGTTTTTAATTATTATGACAGATCTGCTTAAAAGTGTTAGAATTGGTCCTCGAAATGTGCCCCACTTACACGGACAGAAGCGCTTAGACGGCGACGCCACTGGCCGATAGCAGCATCAACGATCGACTGGTCAAAGCGCGCCCACTCGTCGATCAGACGCGTTTTGAGTTCGTCGACGTTGGCTATTCTGGAGCGGTAAACCTTCTCCTGCAGCACACTCCATAGTATTATGCTATAGTCGACTGGGTTAAGATCCGGTGAATTCGGCGCGCTTTGACCAGTCGATCGTTGATGCTGCTATTGGCCAGTGGCGTCGCCGTCTAAGTGCTTCTGTCCGTGTAAGTGGGGCACATTTTGAGCACCAATTCTGACACTTTTAAGCAGATCTGTCATAACAATTTAAAACTCTGCTAAGTAAACTATATTTTACTTTACTGCGTGCTAATTAAGTCGTCAGATAGTTTGTTGCATGTAATAAATTTAAGCGTTATATACAAAATTGGTACATCTGTGTTTAACACGGTAGTGCGGTGATATGAATCAGGTGAGGTGGAAAATTTATGTATAGCATGACATTTCAGCCATTTTGCCATCTACCTACCAAAAATTATTAAAATTGGTGGACATTTGACGAAGTTCTGACAGAAACAATTTTGCACAGTTTATTTTGAGACACGGTGTATATATATATGTCTATCTCATTCACTCGCAGCCACCTGGCGACTCTCCAAAAAGCAAACCAACGTTCATCAACAGTACACTTAGCAAGTGCAAATACCTGTCACTCATTAAGTCTTTTGTTTAGAGACCTTGAGAAATTAGTTCTCCTTTATCCTCCATACCTAAACTTCCTTATCCCATTCACTTCCTCCAGAATCCTTACCTGACAAGTTATATGAGATACTTTGATTGCGGCGCTATACAAAACTCTTAGTTTATTATATAAAATGATATACAATATGATAACTGTTACGTTCTGCCACTGCAGAGCCGAAAGCGTCTCTGTATGAAAAGGACTTGGATAACCGTCTCCAGTTCGCTCTGAAGATCGGCGAACAGCGGGACATCCTTCGACCCAGCGACTCAATCATTCTCGTCCATGGGACGAAAGCCGGATCCGGAAATACGGACACCATGCGTGTCATCCAGTACGCCCGGAAGTAGGAGGGGCGAAAATCGTCGGTCAGTATTACTGCAAAGCGTGTTCCAGGTTTAACCTTTATTTTACCAACGTTCCATTTTTGGAACATAATTTGTAATGTTAAAAAAAATAATTTGCCTTGGTAAATTTATTATATTTGCACATCAAATGAAAGATCTAAGAATGGAGAATGTAAAACAGTGGTAATTTTCTGATTGACTTTATTTATTTTTGTGCTACAGATGCGTAATTTTGACGAATTTTGTGATTTTTGAAAAAAATCTTTTAGAAAGTTGAAATAAATATTTGTGTCATAATTTTACAGGTGAGATACGTTGTATTTTGTTGATTGCTATCTAAAGTCAGTGATAAAAATCAAAATTACTGAAAAAGAAGCAAAACTCTTGAAGAAAAAACCCAGTTTTGAAGCATGTTCCATTTTTGGAACGTTGGTGCACTCTCGTTAGTATAATTCCAATATGAGGTGATTGTGTTCCTTGTTCATAATTTGCCAGTATAATACTGTTGGATTGTTGCATGTATCATTAATTTATTTTTAATATTATGTTTCACTTAATTTATTTTTAACCAGGGGCGTAGCCAGGAAAAGATTTCGGGGGGGGTAAGTTTTCTGGGGTTTTCATTGGAAATAGTCGAAAAAGTTCAGTTTTTTGTATTTCGCATATAATTGCATAGAGAAATGTCGGCAATTTATTTAGGGTGACTCCACCCCGTAAAACCCCTTATATATGCCCATGTTTTAACACTGATTTTGTAATAATTAGTACATATTTTAAATTGGAGTTTTAGAAAATAACGCAATAACTGCAACACAGTTGAGTACCTGATGCACTCTAATAGCAACTGCAATGTCTAAATCCATGATAGAGGATGTACTGCCATGCCTGCAGCTGACAAGAGAGATCTCTATAATGGCAGAGTGTGCACTATATGATCAGTAACACAAATCTTTGCAATTTGGAATTGTTCATTTCAAACTTAGCATTTATGAGTGGGTGGGTGCCTAACTATGGACATCATGGGTTAGAGATGTTTATAAGAGTAAGGTCATTCAGATTTAGTTATAAAATCTGGATGTCTTATTCATGAATAGGATGTTCATCCATATCAAGCAACAATTTATTGTGGCAGGAGTAGGCGACCCACATAGGTAACCACTTTTGGTGAGCGCGTTGCGATGAATTTTGCCTCATCATAGGAAACCATTTCACATGCTATTATTTGCCAATCTTTTTACTAGTTACAGTCTTCTATCTAAGCTGAGGTGTGGGGCAGCAGTCATTCAGAGGTGCTATTCCAGTTCGACCATTACGTCCGTGATGGTCGAACTGGAACAGAACCTCTGAATGACAAGAAAATGTTTGCAAAACAAGAAAGAGGTACATTTGAATACACATGTCATGACAAAATTGTTGTTGTTAGGTAGTCAGATAACAATGTAGTAGCATGTTTCAGCAGTATCAATACTGTAAATACTGTGAAAAAGTGCTCAGGCACGTCAAAGGTTGTCATGACACATTGCGATGGGATCGAGCAATACATTCCTCTCATTAGTCAGGCTCGTTGTTTTTTTCATTTTTTGAAGAAAAACACAACCAAAGAATGTGTCAGGTGCCTCAAGATACTTCAATTGAACTGTTTTGAAAGTTTTCATACCTTTAAATAAACAGGTTTTCAATAAATTGTGCATAAACTAATATTGTATCGTTTATTCATGTTGAACTGCCATTGTAAAAAAATGCTAGTGGGAATGACCCAACGTTCCATTTTTGGAACATCCCAAAAATGACCTTAAATGTGAAATATCACTAAAAGCTTGTCATTTCTGTTTTAATACCATCAACATACAACACATATCTAAGGGCCATCTCAAAATTCCACCTAAAAGGCATAGTGGGTAAATAAAGGTTAAGTCACTTAAGCCACGTGAACTATACGGTGGCCGACTGGTTAGAGCGGTTGACCTGTAACGCGGAGAGTACGGGTTCGATCCTCGTCCGGGCGGTTACTGGGTATACAACTATACATGTACAATTGTACATATAGGAACCGTGAGCAAGTCCTTCGCGCACAATTGCTCTGCATTATAATTGCATCTGCGCCGCTGAGGCGTGTACACTTCTGAGCGTTGGGCCGCCTGTGGAAGAAGGGCGATATCAAATGCAGTTGCATTGTATTGTATAACTAGCTATTTGTCGTTTGCCATCTGAATCTGTTAGAACAGTTAGATGGTCTGTCAGGCGCCAAACAGGTCGGGATTATTAAGGAGGCGAGTACGATAAGCACGAGCTATTTATTGAGATTTATTTAGGAAACTGATGCTGTACAGAGTCAGTAGAGGCGCCAGGATTTCAGGTTAGGGGGGGGCTAAAACCCCAATTCCTTCCCTTTCTCCCTCCTTTCTGGCATTGGCAGTGATTTCCCACTTTTGTTTGGGTGGGGGGAGGCTTAGCCACCGATAGGGAGGCTTCAGCCCACCCTAGCCCCATGCTGGCGCCACTATCACGAAATAGAGTATCCGTCCTAAGACTATCCGGGGGGATGTATGAATTTATCCCCCGGATGGAATAAACCGGTTTAGAGTATCCGGGGGGATAAACCATTCTATCCCCCATCGTCATACGCGTCACGATAGCCTCGACGAAAATCCAGTCAAAATAACCAAAAACGAAGTAAATTGATTTCAGGTCGACTTACAAACTAAAGATACACAATTTAAAAATGTTATGTGTACAATAAATCCAAAACAGTACGACTGAATACATTTAGAAACAGCCAAAATGCAAACTAAACCGAATACTCCATTTCGCTAAGGGGGATACTCATGTATGGGGGATACTCTATTTCGTGACACCGCCACTGTACAGAGTTTGTATGTGATGCGCTTCTTTTCAAAATTACTTCATGCTTGATGCATTCGAATGCAGCACCTTACGAAAGATTTGATGAGTCGCGGCTAGAAAAATTAATCAGAAAATTAAAAGTGTGCGCCGTTGTCATTATAATTATGGGACATGAAAAGCATTCTGTCATAACAATGACTCTCAACATTTGTTCACTTATTCATTGGAATGAAGGTAGCAGTGATTTACCTATCAATATATTTAGATTATAGTTCTATATAGTCATAATTACAAAATTAATTAAATAATTCACATCAACAGTTCAGTATCTTTGATTGTGTGATTTATAATCAATATATATATATGGTAACTATATATAAACATAATTATGTATTTATAAGTTCACTGCGTCAGTTTAAATTCGTAGGGTGATGATATAGGCTAAGTGTTTTTCTTGCAATGACGTACCAACAATAATTTAAATCGAAATGTTACGTAAAGACCTATTGTATGTTTATTGTTCATACTCTTACCGACGAATAGTATTTATTAAATATATACCAGTATAATAGTTCTACATGATCTTGGTATTGTGTGTTGTTTCTCTTTGCAGTTGAATATCCGCACGTCTTTAAAACCCGCATCTTTTAGAACTCCTCGCCATCCTAAAGACGTTCTTATGACATTTACAGGAAGTTTTAAATTATAGTTCTGTAGTAATTTATTAGTGGATATTATTTTCTGTTGTCGTTTGTTATTTGTTTGTTAATCACAAGTATTGCACTAATTCCAAATCTGTACAAATTAAATGGATAGACATCGTTTGTTGAATTTTATAAATCTCTGTACTAATGATGTCCTATCACAATAAATCAATTCATATTCATTACGACTGCGTAGATCATGCATGTATGTATGTATTTATGTATGAGCACTTGTTATAGCGCCCCTTCAAGATTTATACTCAGAGGCGCTCCCGACTACAGCGCGGACACTGAAGCGGAGTTTCACGCCGAAGCGCATGAGCAATTGTGAGTGAAGGACTTGCCCAGGGTCCGTACACGGCATGTAACTGGAGCTGAGTAGTTGGCCAGTTTCAATTTGTAAGTATCGTAGCTATTCAAACGCTTTGTCTTGTAGCATACTGGTTTAACTTGGGCCTACTGCATGTGATGCTGCATTTACCTTTATAGTTTTAACAGTTGCAGCATCATTTCTTGCAGCTATAAAATATCTTTACCTACAAAGATCTTGAGGCCTAGGCTACTCGTTTGTAATTTTTCGCGTTCTGAACATGAACCCGGATTGCTTACCACTATAAATCTATCTTCATGCAATTGATAGAATTAGGCTAACTGTGACAACGTACTTGGGTTCGTTTTTTAAAGGCCTTTTTCAACAGCATTTCTCATACATGCTGATGTTCCTGCAGCGTTGAAATAAATTTTCCTTGAAGCATAACAAGACATGAACAATCCAGCAAACGAACATTACTCAAACCTCCTACATATTAGAACTGCCTTGGCCCGGTCCCCAGCTTTTGCCTGCATTGGACCCTCACTTTGAAACGACCTCCCGCTCTCAGTTCATTCATTCATTCATTCATTCATTCATTGATTTAGAGCATTTATAAAGCGCCCCTTCAAAAAGCTACTCAGAGGCGCTCCCGGCCCAGCCACGACTAAAGAAAAAAGACTTGAGGGACTTGTGGAACCCTGCCGGATGGCTCACAAGTAAAGAGCGGAGCTTAAGCGGGAGGTCATTCCAGATGGAAGGTCCCACAACCAAAAAGCACGGCGCTGCTTAAAAGCCAAGTTCGCTCTACGATTCTGAATGGATGCCCTGCTGCATCGCATCGATATCTTAAATCTTGTCTCTTTCCTCGGATCCTTCGCACTGGGAGCGTCTCTGATTGGTCTGCACTGTGAGAGGCGCCTTAGAAATGTTCAAATAAAGAGCCGAAAATATGTGGCCGAAATATTTCGATTTGACTTTGATTGCATTGTATAATTATTATACAATACAATCAAAGTCAAATTATAATATTTCGGCCACTGCGATTGCTTATTAGAAGATAGAACCAATTGACGAATTAATTAATTAGGTTGTATAATATATAATAGTACCACTGCAGTCAGGAGACTAAACAGTTTTCTTAATTTCAAAAGTAGAAACTAAGTGCAATTGGATAGTGATTTTTAACAGTGAACTGCGTAAACTGAAGATGAAGAAAAACAAGCAAATGCATAGGTCTAAAAATTACCGGATTTAAAATCCATGCGGTGGTCATAATTTGTGGACTTTTAATAATGCAACCAATAAATATATAATTAGACTAATTAACGATTTCCCTGCAGCTTGTATTAGGCGTGACAGTTTCTAAACGCGACATTCAATTAATTGTATTTAAGAAGATGAAGTCACTTGATGAAAAATCTAGCAATACGAGTTTAGACACCTTCTGGGAAAAGTTGTTTTGCTGTAGATCTAAAGCGATTTTTTAGCTAAAGTGCTCAACGGGTTTGTTAAGTATAGTTACATTAATTTGACTTTAAATTTATAATTACTAATTATTATAATCTAATCTAGTCTGATAACTTCTGTAGCGCCGTTATCATACAACACAAGGCATCAATCATCGATCGCTTCAAGTGAACTCTAATCTAAGTTGCAATCAAACCGTTGTAGATGCCAGAAAAAAACAGAAGGACAAGAATTCAAGATACGATGGTTAAAAGCAAGTTACTAAACACTTTACTACTGAACTGTTGTCTCGGTGGGAATGTAGATCTTCTTTTCATGCGCTGTAATTTAACCCTGTCCTGCTGCATTTGCATCCGAAGACCTTATTATATGGCTTAAGTCGGTTTAACCCATAGTCCCCTTATATTACCAGGCCAGTAGGATTTCATTTTATGACCTTGATATTACCTTGAATGACCCAGAATTTAGTGTAAATATTTTTTCCAGATGTAGCTTTCATGGAGTCAAACAGAAGAAAAGTTAATCCAAATCGGACTCTTCGTTCATTTTTTGTGATAAAAAGTGTAAATTGAGAATGGTTCCAAGCTGCCTACTGTCCTGGTCATTGAAGGGGTCTATGATTTAACCAAAACCACTGTTGTCACAACTGGATGCCAATCAAGGCATCTTCATGCCCTGATATTTTCACCTGGACCCAGCAGCTCTAGCTGAGCATTGTGTTCAGTCATCATAACCTGACAATGTGATATGCTCTGAAGAAACCGTATACAATGGTTTATCCGCTTATGGAAAGGTGCAGTTGGCTAACTGGACAATCATAGGCTATCTGTCTGCGTTGGTCAGTCTTAATTGATAACTGGACAAATGGCGTCAAACGCGTTGTAAGCTGACCATCTTCCCTTCCTATCCATCTGGGCAAACCTTGTCCTTGCTGGACATGGACGAAGTCATAGTACACTGGACGTTCATTAGCAGCAGACTCAAGACACCGGTCAAACTTAATGCAAGACAGTTTCTCGTTTCGAAGGATGACGTATGAAGACTGCGTCAGGTGACCGGAAGGGAGGCTTTCACATTGGCGGTGGGGGCGGCGGAAGTGGTCAGTCTGCCTCTGGTCAGGTGACCGCCTGATACGTCTGATCCGAACCGGGACTGGGTCCTTCGACTACACTGGCAGTCCTCCGAGTGTCCTTCAAACGTCTGGATAACAGGTGGTTGTTGCCCGTGAGCTGCGGGATGTCGTCGAGCCAGTTGCTGCCTTTGAGGAGGAGGAGGTTGGGCCTTCGTCGTTTCCGTCGCTCTGGTAAAGTCATTGAGCAGATCGAACGTCCCTGACTCAGTGCCGCAGTTCAATTCGCAGTACGGTGGCAGTCCTGGATCGCTGAAACGTGCTTCCGCTGATCCGGCCGAGGGACATGGCCTCGTTCTCTTCGGCGTCTCCGAGAGAAGAGCCAGAAACGAACCGGTCATCGTTCGGTCGGCTGCTGCTGCTGTGGTGGTTGCCATGGAGCCGTGGACCGTGAACTCTGGAAGGTCGTGACCCGGTGACCTCCAGATGGAAGCGGGTGAAGCGGAACCGGAACGGGTCGTCGTTGTGACGGGGGGAATGGAGGCAAAGAGAGCGGCGTTGTGGAAGTGGTTGGACGATGAATCCCTGAAGGACGGATCCCATGAGTTGTTGGCCTTGTGCGGACATATGTCCAGTGGACAGATGTGGTCAGCCTGGTGGAATGGTCGACAGTCGGACAGGTAGATGGACTGGACTTCGACTGGATCGCTGCTAGGTCCGCTCAGCAGCGGGTGACTGGTAGCTGCTGGGATCCTTCCTGCAGACGGTCCGTGCTTATTGCGACTCCGCCTGAAACAACAACAACAATTCATTCGTCAGAACAAGGACAAAGATAGAGCTTTCTCACAGTCTAACCAGAGCCATATCAGCTCCGCCACTTAGGTGTACTTAGGTGGCGTCACTCCCGAGCTAGAATAGAGCAAGAGAGCGACGTCAACTGTTCTGGCATCCATAAGATACCGTTAAACAATGGAGACTACTATTATACCACATCAGTGCAACCCTCTCTTCCCCATTCAGGGTAATGATTGAAAGAAATCCTTTCGATTAAACTATCCGGATATTCTCATCACTTTGGTGTGGTTAACACAAATATACAGACGCAACTAACACCGTGCTTTTATAGACACTACGCATCATTCTGCTGAATATGTAAAACCCTTGAACGTAGCGGATACTGTTAGAAACGCTTTAGAATCATCCAGATAAGATGGCGGCTGTCATGATCGAACTATAGCCGTAACATATACTAATTAGATGTTAGATTAGACCTATACACTACTTGATCTTCGGAAGACCTTACTTTCGGAGGCAAACGATGAAACTGAAGAGAAGAACGACTCCCGCAGCAACTCCCAGCGATACACCCAGACCGATCACAGCCAGAATACCTACAACAGAACCATGGTTGATTATAGGCATTTCCGCTCCTCTTATACGATGAGTAACGTAAGGAAAAAATAAGGCTTACTTTAGTAAAGTAAAGTTTCGTACGCCAGTAAATTACTGTAATGTAAGAATAGTTAAGAGGAGGCAGAGTAAGGCAAGATGAGACTAAGTTAGGATAGGTCAAGTAAAGTAAATTACGGTAAGATAAGGCACGAACTATTATTACAATATTATAATAGAAGTTCATGGATAAGGTAAGATGGCGTAAGGTGAGTGAAGTTAAGATACGATAAGGTATAAGGTATTGTAGAAACAACCCAAAGCAAGGAAAGGAATGTCATACGAGGCAGGTAAAGGTCGCAAATAGCTAATAGAATAGTTTCAACTTATATCTCAAGAGACACCATTTTAGTAGATCTGCTAGATAACCGTGTTACAACGATTTTGTAAGGTTATTACGCTCTTAGCTTATATATAAGTGTTCAGATTCATGCAAGCAAGCAGAGGAAATGCTAGCTAAGGTTAGATAAGGTAATGTCAGGCAGAGTGAAGTAAGATAAGGCGAGGTTTCGTCACTCAACGTATACGCAGTGGCGTAATTGTGAGATTACAAAGCCCACCAAAAAGTCTGCTCAGACCATAATGAAGTAGTAATGACCTCTTTGAATAATAATGCGACGACAATGTTGTTTCTGTACTTATGTATACTACCATATTCTGAAGCTGCACCACCGTTTGTACAACTGATTGTGCAGGACCTGTCCATCTGAGACTCATATACTATGTATACAAGTTTTGAAAGTGTTTAATGTGCAACTGCACTACAACAGTTGATGCCGTGTCATTGTGGAAAGGGCCTGTACAGCTATGGAAACCTATGTCTGCGATCACAAGGTCATAAACGTATTGGCTATAGGCCTAGGTGCGCTTAATGATGTTTTTTTAGATCGCTTACCGTAAGTATACAACACGGAAGCGTGGTAGCCGGCCATTCTCCCTGAAACATATGAAAGCATTCTTTACATAGCATGCTGTGTATTCGAATGTACGGATTGTATCAACGCCATTCTCGCAATGCCCTCGTGCGAGACGCTGCATTTAAACCTTAAACCAACTGGAGTGAAGACTACGTTCAGAGCAGATGGATATTGCGGGAGTTGATGCAACGATAGAGAATATCCAGATGATGACAAAAGTCGAAGCTGGACTAGGTAAGCATTATGTCTAGGGATAGTAAAATTCACGGCAAAAAAGTTCAGAATTCACAGTAGCATTTTCTAAAAATGGGCGAAATTCACGGCATGAAATCACGCTTCTATTTGCTAAGACCCGACCAAACAATAACGCAAAAATAAGAAAGAAACGACGAGTTCTCTATGTGTAAATGTCAGTGTAAACGTCCTTCATCAAATAAATTTTGCATTAACTAAGATCTAATCAATGTAATCATATCAACAACACATATCAAAACAGCGACGCGCTGTCACTGTATAATAATGTCACGCTAAGTGACAGAGTCAACGTTCGGCACTTAGGCCTAGTTGTTTTGTTTACTTGGTTTCTGCTATTATTGTAGACCATCATTACACGTAGCGCCAAGATCTCGTCTGTAAAACTTTGACACTGGGGTGAAACATGTCAGTTCCTAACGTCGTGTTGCACTAATCTAACAAAATTTGCCCAAAATCACGGCAATTTACGGCACTTGTTGAAATTCACGACATTGACGGCAAAATGCCAAAAATTACGGAATTCACGGCTTCCGCGACTTTGTGAATTTCTACTATCCCTAATTATGCTGCATAGAGCTGTTGCAACCGGTAAAAGTCTAATCGTATGAAATTGAGCATTTATTTAAAGCAAAACGCATCAGTCTAAAAGTGCCAACGCTCATTGGCACCATCCAGGATCCCCTGTGCACGCTCTGTATCTCGGTCTCTGCTGCTCATCTCGTCCATCAAAACTACGCTCTGGAACCGAGTTAAATCTTCTTCTAGCCCAAGATTCACTTTTCATCATTTGATGTTCTACGACATCATTGTTCTTGCCCTGTGATGTTGAAAGCAACTGAAAACACTGTCTGCCCTTAAAATGCTTAAAACCTATTTATTTTGAAACCGTGTTTAGGCCATTTACATAGGAGATTTCTCCTCCCGTTATCAAATCATGTTAAAACAACCTCAAAGGCGCTTGCATCGACTCCAAAATGTTTATCAGACCGATAAACATTTAGGTCACTGCAATTGCCTTTGTATTGATGTCATCTCTAATGTGCGCGTATGCAACTATGCATATTATAAAGACATCAAAGATTGGTTGGCATGGATGAGTCACAGATGCTTGGACTAAATGAAAGTTCATAGTTCTGATTAGACTAACGTTTGGACGGTACTCGCCGCCGATTCAGAGTTTAGAAAAGAGGATCAGATCATCCTACCATCAGAGCAGTTGAAGAGCTCTCCCTTCCAGTGAGAGTTCCTGCACGTCAGGAAGAAAGTCTCGGCCGTGAAGTTGCACTTGACTATGACGTTGTCACCGCTCCGTCGAATCCAGGCGTTCGATATGCCACTTATGTCGGCGCAATCAAACGCTAGGAACAGAGATCACGTGATGTTATTAGTTCTTTCATGTTGTCTGATCTAAATGAAGAGGCGCTATATAAACGATTGAATAACGAATGACTGAGTTTAATATAGTATCATATGCATTCAGCCAATCAGCCTATGTGTACATGAATGCTTCGATAGACTAATGAGACGCTACATAAATTATTAATAATTACTTTGTTGTTTGATGTATCAGATTTGTTTATCACTATTATTATTAATTAGTATTAAACAGACATTAATGCGTACAATTAGCACAACCTCAAAGCCAGGATAAGCAAGAATGCATCGAAAGATTACAAATAGCGCTGTTTAGACTGCAATAATTATTATAGTTTCATAGTCTTATAATAATGATAAATATTAACAGATCTCATGAGGTGTGACGTAACTATTTTTCCTGTTGCAGGCCAATTCATTTGAAGGGCAATAATTAAATTTATAATTATTTATGACTATTACTCTTCTCATTCACGTTTTAAACATAAATAACGACAACTATAAGCTAATTGCCATTATTTCTAACAACGCCCTTAGTTTCATAATGATGAATAATATCAACATGACAGACTATACAATTATCCAAATTAATAATTATCCCAATTATTAATTATTCCAATTAATAATTCAATGGCTTGTTCTGGCTAAATGTGAACGGTGTAATTGATTTAGGCCTACTTATCTACTAGTATGCCTTCATGAGTATATCACTGAACGATGAAATCAATACAACACAGCCAGTAGGCCAGAAACTGACGAACAGGTCCTGGACCGGAAACTGCAACATTAGCGTTCGTGATCTCGTATGGTCGCTTGCCGTCCATTTTGGTTGTCTACGGGGATTCCCTAAATCACGGAATTTGCTTTTCTCGGTCAACTTAGAAGTCACGACTGGTGACAGGAAACATATAAGTGGCCAGACATTCTCAAATACACACTGTCTGGTAGTAAAGCACAAGGGAGCGGTGACTAATAGATTCGACCGAGTGTTAGACATGAAATGCGAGGCAGCAATATCGCTGTCAATTTATGGCTCAGTTTATGTCGGTCGGTCGGCCGGTCGTAGGTATGTGTCTGTATCTGAATATTTATATAGCGCCTTGTAGGAACCTCTACAGGGAATTTGTCGATGGTTTAGCTGTTCCTTGATGCAACACTGGTTGTTTTTTTGTCAGGCTATACATCTGCTGATAGAAAGGTCTTCTTTTGATCTTCGTTTCTTTGTGAATCCATGCGCAGTATAAATGATTCCGTCAGCCACAGCAGCAGCAGTTGACTGCTGTCCCTTGCCTTAATTATCTAACCATTTTACACATCCATACCCAAATACAGCTCTTCAATCAATCAACATAAACTTGATATAGCGTCCCTTCCAGATACCTACCCAGAGGCGCTCCCGGCCCAGTCGCATCTGAAAAGCTCTTAGCAATAGCTCACAATTGCATGCACATTACATTGCATCGAGCAATGTCGAAGCACATTGCGTTATATCATGCAGCAGAGCAATACATTACATCGCCTCATATCATATTTCATTGTGATGCATAACATTACAATTATAGGCCTACATGTTAGTATGGTTTAAAATAGTAAGCAATGACGATGATGATGTCTGTTAATGATAATGATGATGATGATGATGATGATGATGATGATGATGATAATAATAATAATAATAATAATAATAATAATAATAATAATAATAATAATAATAATAATAATAATAATAATAATAATAATAATAATGGGCCCGGTGAGTTCTGAAGGCTTGGCCTTTATATCATCATTGGGACAGAACCTCAGCACGATATCCGGAGATGCACGCGAAACCTCCTACCTATTTCAGCGCATATCTGTAATGATCCAGCGGTTCAATGCGGTGGCTTTCCGCGGTACTTTTGCCACACTGGACCTTAACGACGATTAGGTGCCGTTCCAGACGAATTTTATTGTTCTTGGTTAATATTGGGTCCCTGAGGGATCATGTATACCTCGGGGCATAAAAAAAAAAAAAAAAAAAAAAAAAGAGGTCAGAGCCTACCTCCTTGACAATTATAGTCAATGCGTTTTCTAAATATGGTTATTCATTGTCATACCACAATTAGTTAAGTGACCTAGTTAAGTGTTGTTAGTTAAGCCAGTTATTCTCATTTTTTTCTGACAATGCTATTTGAGTAGACTATACTCAACTGTCATCCCTCTGCTAACATGGTAAACGGGTATCCCTAACTTAGCGGGACTTCAGTCCCTTCTGGGAACCCGATTGTTTCCTTTAAATGTTAATAAGATAATCATGTGATCTGTCTGTTTTAATTTCCATACTTATGATCGTTGATTATGATTATTCTGGATCACTACTTGTAAACTATTCTATGGAAACAATAAAAGGATTGATTGATTGATTGAAAAAAAAAAAAAAAAATAATAATAATAATAATAATAATAATAATAATAATAATAGCAGCAGCAGCAGCAGCAGCAGTAGTATAGTGGTAGTAATAGTAGTAGTAGTAGTAGTAATAGTAATTATAATAATAATAATGTGAGTTATTTCTGTTTCTCTGTCTATGATGAGTCTACCTTGGAAGTTGAGTAGGAATCTTCCAGGTGGTACGGTCGTTTCCTTTCCCTCTCGTACTTTTCCCGCCTGAACGTAGACCCTGACGAGATTTCCCTGCGATGTATAGATCTGCTTCTGGCGTTGTCCGTCGGCGCACAGTTCCGCTGTCGTCGTTCGATTCTGATCTAAAATTAGTATTTTCATCGCGCATGCGCTCTGAACGTCAGCGCCGCCATCTGTCGGTGATGGGAAGCTGTACAGAGTGAGATTGATCCTTCGTCCTGGCTTCGTCCGCACGACCCAAGGACAGGCGGTATTCCTCGAGTAGGACTGGAGGTCAGTGAAGGTCGGCGACAGGAGGATTCCGGACTCAATCGTTTCCGTCGTGGGTTCGGAATTGGAGACTTCGTTGTTCCGATGGCAGATCTGGTTCGTCCAGGCTTTGACTGGATAGAAGAACAGGCAGAAGCAGCAGAACGGAGGAGGATTAGGACGACGGACTAAGACGCAATAAGTTGGACGGATTAACGCTAATCCGCTAACTGTGCTTTGCATGCGAAACAAATGCAACGAATCGATGAAGGGATGGGAGAATTAGAGACTATTCACAAAGTGATGAAGTCCTTTCCACCTCGGATTTCAGACACTATTCAGTAATAGATGGGACAGCTGTGGTTCAAATCCAGATGCAACACTTTAGAGCAATACTCTCTCTCATGTGAAGGAAAACTTCGGTTGTCTGGCAGGGCTTTTTATAGGCAGTGACTGTACAACAGTGACGAATTCTGATAATGGGACTTATGGTCCTAATAGACAGCGATTATTAGGAGCCTAATAAAATTGTGATTTAGTGGCTTCGTTCTTTATCTTCACCCTTTCCTCGACTGACATCTCAATTTCGTCAGACTGAATGTCCACAATGCTGACGTAGGTTCGATCTTTTAATCGTGGTGTTAAATTTTGAGGCGTTTAATTTCTAATCGCATTTAGTTCTCTTGATAGACTTAAAAAGAAAGCGAATCAAGAAAGAAACGACGGAATGAATAACTTAATCTAGGAAGCAACGAGGAAAAGCAGAAAGCACGAAACTGAGCATACCAGGGAGCAAGCGCATAAGGAAAGAAGCATGAATGATGGATGGAAGGAAGGAAGGAAGGAAGGAAGGAAAGAAGGAATGAAGAAAGGAAGGAACGACGGAGGGAAGAATGAAAATAGGGAAGAAAGAAGGAATAAGAGAAAGGAAGCAGGTAAAGAAGGCACACACACACACACACACGCACAGAGAAGAACGAATAAAGTGACTTTATACCTCTTACACAGGCGTAGCTTGCCTCGAGATAGGGCATCAGTTCTTTCGGACACGGATGTATATTGTGCAGCGTGGCATCCGGTATGGTCACCTGACAGCTGCGTCGACCGGAACACTTCCGGTCCAGGTGCAAGAGAACGTCGGCTGAACAACCAACACTTCCATGATCTTCGCGCATGCACCGACCAAAGTGCATGCGTCCGTAGCGAGCAGTGCGCATCAGGATGACGTCATTCGGATCGGGACATGACGCGTTGAAGTCTTCCCATTGGCAGTACTCGTTGATGTCCTCTGTATGGATTCTTGTTACTGTTTGTGCGTGTATGTGTGTGTGCATGTTTGTGTGTATAACACAGACAGAAAAGAAACAGTACATAACTGTTCCATCTTAACCATGGTATATTATTTATGCATCTTTACATATATATATATATATATATATATATATATATATATATAATATATATATATATACACACATAATAATAACATTCTTCTTTATTAATTCAAACTGACAAGTAAGCAGTATGATTACAAGTCAGAGCATGAACGGATGATTACAAGTTATTACAGTAGTCGAATTTAGCTGTATGGCAGCCATGCAAGGCGTCCATCTGTTCTACTTCTCATTTTACCAACGCCACCTAGCGAATCACAGGCTGAGTCGACCTTTGGCTGGGTAACGGGTATCGATTCGAAGCTCGATCAACTGGCAGCCTTTAACCATTAAAGATCATCGACATATAACTCACCTCTGCAGTAATTGCCAACAAGATTTAATTTAGCTGTATAAGACAGTCTGACTTTCATTTTCATTTGAGATATTTTACTCTTCGCTTCTTAAATTTCATCCTAGCATCCTGTCTTTCTTAATACCTTTTCTTCGCCTTGCATCCTGCCTTATCATAATTATTCTTAAATGGCTTATTCTTAAATGGATTATTTTCTTTTCGTTACGTACCGTATTCATCTCCTTACTATTCTTTG
>JACEVL010000513.1:820000-895000 GCA_020284085.1 Aporrectodea caliginosa | reverse complement strand
ACAGAAACCAACTTAGCCTTAACCATGATTTCACGGCTATGACTCACACAGTCTTACACTGAATAACTTACCTAAATTGGCAATGCTGAAATAATCACAATATAATCCGCAATATACTGATTATAAAACAAAGAAGTAGTAACCACAACACCTTTCTTCCGCCAGTTATATAACCCAATAGGTTAACTAACTAACGCAGACATAATAGCACACTGACGGAGTTAAGCCATTACACCAACATCAAACCCTCTTCCATATGTACGTATATAATTTTCTGCATATATCGTATCTTATCTATAGATTTACATAGCGCCTCTCGCAGAATAACCATTAACCCTAGGGCTACCAAGCTTTTTTTGTAACACGGACTACCAACCACCCCCTGGATTTCGTGTTTGGTTTTACATATCATAACTTGTAATATAGCATTGGATTCAGCATTCATTTCTGCACAGAATGGTATATTTAGCTGTACATTATGTGAATGCACCTCGAAATTACATCACTTTTAACAACGGAACCCATTAATTAGCAATATTGTATATTATTGCGTACATTTTGTACTTTTTGGATAAACAAATATAAGATTATGTGTCTTTTAAAACTAATCTATGTATAAAATATACACAAAATCATCCCTACACATGTTTATGTAGTATAAATGTACATCCATACATATATATCCATACATATATATGTTACAGGGAATGTGTATAATCAGGGAATATGTATATACCCTAGGGAATATGTATATACCCTAGGGAAAGTGTATAATCAGGGTATGTGTATAATTCATGTATATCTAACCATAACCCTAAAACTAACCCTAACCTTAATCCCCTAACCTCCTAATCCTAATCCTGACCCCTAACCTTAACCCTCTAACCTAACCTAACCCTAACCCTAAATCCCTAACCCTAAATTTTCAGGGCATATACACAGACCCTGATTATACACATACCCTGAAATTTCAGGGTATAAGTTTATTCCCTAATTATACACATTCCCTGTAACATATATATCGGTTTACGTTGTAATGCTGTATTCAGCCATTTTCACACAGATTACGCGTATTATTATTTATTTTGATCACTTCCGGTATTCAAAAGACAAAGATGTAGGTATACAAATGAAGCCCTTCATTCCCTCTAAAGAATGGTATCTTTGTTTCTCTTTCAGGAAGACAAATGAATACGCTACAGACAAAAACTAAGGGGGAGTGCTTCCATTCAGCCATTTTTCACGCATATTACGCGTATTATAATTTATTTTGAGCACTTCCGGTTGTCTCAGATCAACTCAGTGACCATAGAAATGTAGCCCCACATTCCCTCTATAGAATGGTATAATTTGTGTCTCTTAATATTAAATGACGGATAAGATATAGTCGAAAATCTAGGGGGTGGTATCCACCCCCCTCTGGTACCTCGGGTATATTGGGTATAACTTTTGAACGGTGTGAGATATCATCTCACATTTTACCTCAAAACGTGTGTAAATGAACCCCCTACAGCTACTTCAAAGGTCAAATTTGTATTCCATACGGAAAAAGTTTGAGATGAAAAAAACCTAGAGGGGGTGGCAACCACCCCCCCTTGGTAGCCCGAGGGTTAAGAGGCGCAGTAACTGTTCACAGGTACATTATTCGTTTAATGACAAACCAGGTGACACGCCGCATCTGGACATTGATTTAACGCATTTTTATTAACGATACCTAAAAACTCGATGATTTATGGCTATGTGACAGATCTAAAACTGTTGTCTTAAAATAGAAAGAAACCGCTTCTATTATAGTACCCAATGCGATTGTTCTTTGGTCGGCCTAAAAATGAGTCTTCTGCACCGATGCGATATCTCGAGCCTCCCAGACGGAAGAGGGAGACGCCGCAGGGGCCCAGAGGAGGAGGAACCCTCACCGCCCTTGGTCTTGGGTCCTACAGTGGAAGCCACGACGCGTGCAGAGCCTCCTTTTCTCCGGAGAGTTCGACTACATGGACGACCGTCAAAAGCAGGTGCAGACCCAATAATCGATCAACTCGTGATTAGGCGATCGAAAGGCGCCAGCCATAGAACGATTTCTACAGCGGCGCTGCTGATAGAATTTACCAGAAACATTGCTCGTCCGTGTACAGTACGTGTCTGTGTGTGTGTTTGTGTGTGTGTTTGCGTCTGTGTGTGTGTTTGCGTGTGCGTGTGAGTGTGTGTGCGTGTGTGTGTGAGTGTGTGTTTGTGTGTGTGTGTGTTTGTGTGTGTGTGTGTCTGTGTGTGTGCTAGTGTGTGTTTGTGTGCGAGTGAGTGTGTCTGTGTGTGTTTGCGTGTGTTTGTGTGTGTTTGTGTGTGTGTTTGTGTATGTGTGTTTGTGTTTGTGTGTGTTTGTGTGTGTATGCGTGTGTGTTCCTGTAGGCCTATCTGTGCAAACGAAGCTACGTGTGTGGTACTGAATCGATTAATGAAAGCGGAGCATTGACTCAACAATTCTAAATGCGTCTGTCCGATTTTAGTTTAACGCGTGACTTCATTGTAGTACAGCTGCACCCGTTTTCTTTTTTGGGAGTAGGCATAGAATCGCTGGAAGGTTGTCCTCGCGTGCTTCCTGCATTTCTTATCCGAATATATGGACTGGCTCATCCCATTCAAAGGCCATCATCACCGTGACGTGTGAGTGTGGACTGCGTTCCAGCTAAGTTGATGGACTCCATAATGCGTCCTGCATAATTCCTAGTCCATATATACCGCTGGATAGGATGGACACGACAGCAGACAGACATAGAGGATGTGACTGAGTTTAGGGGACCCGAAAGAACATCTTAACAGAGTAAGACTGATGAGCACACATTTTAAGGACGAAGCTACAAATAGCATACTCATATATCTTCTCCTTCTCTCTTTCCTCCTCTTCCTCGTTTTTCTTCTCCAACTTATCTTTATCATTATGGTTGTCATCTTAATAATATATATAGGCAATATATACTTTATTTCGCGAAAGGCAGAACATATATATATTAAACAACAAAATGCAGGATTCACATATAGCAGAACGAAAAACTCAAACTGACGCTTCACTGGAGGAGTTAGCGCTATAAAACCGCGATCTCACATAACCTTATGACATGTTGTCAAATACTGACAAACCAAGTCCGCTAACTAGATAATTAAACTCATGTTCAGAACTGATTATCAATGACAATTATAGGGCCTATAATTAAGTGTACCGGTACTATTACTAGGACTAGATGAAAATCACGAATTCATGGAATTCACGGAAACCGTGAATTTTGGCGCTTGCCGTGAATCTTAGCATTTGTCGTGATTTGCCGTGATTTTTCACACATGCTGCACTTTTGTGTCGAAATCCATACATTTCTAATGTTAAACATAACAAACTGGACCTAAAACAGCCGCCTTGATCGTGAATAATACATTGGCCAAGAGCGGAGACATGTTTAGTCAACTGACAGATGGCGCCAAAAGTAAATTAAACCATTGTATTCTGACTTGGAGCCGTGACGTTGTTACTTTTTTACTCTCTGACTAAGTCACACAGTGTTTGCGCTGACGTAACGTCGTAAACGGAGTGAAAAGTGATTGTCAGTGCGATATTTCATGAGCACAATATGATTGTGAATTATTGGTGTCGTGTATTCGCCATGAATTTCGCAATTTTTGAAAGTATGCCGTGATGTTTTCACTTTTCGGTTAGCATGACTTGAAGAAGTTTAAACATGGCAATAACTCTCGTAGATATTAATTCCAAACTAACTACGCTTACAATAAATACTTTAACTAATTTCCATAATAATTTCTAATTATTATTAGCTTATTTGTTGCAAACAGCAAAGAAATTGCGTAGGCTTCCTATATGCAGACCACAACTATTCGATTCCAAATGCAATCGTTTTACTATGCTTTGTCAATTTCCTGACAAAAATCGATGTCACCTCAGAGAGGTCATTCAGAAATTAAACTCTAACGACCTACAAGTAGGCCTATGTATTCCTTATTCGCCTGCATTCAGTAACGCAAATCTGTCTTCGTAATACTGATAGTCTATGATGCAGTTGTGCAATGAATTAACAATTATTGCTCAATTGTTAAATCCTTATCAGTGCCAAGCTTCAATGTAACGCCTAACATAATATATTCCATGGCATCGGAGAAAAGGCTTTGCTTGAAAACAAACAATAACCATGCTTGCAACAATTGACGGTCACGACCGTTTTGTGAAACAGGTAAAAGTAGGCAACAAATCGATACCCCTACGATCCGTGATTATATCTGCTAATGATTTAACCATAAAAATATGCCTATGTCACAACCGTCAAAACAGCAGTAAATATTATGTAGCTATGTGAACGAGGGAAGAGTGTGAGCAGAAGGACAATGAATAGAGAGAGAGAGAGAGAGAGAGAGAGAGAGAGAGAGAGAGAGAGAGAGAGAGAGAGAGAGAGAGAGAGAGAGAGAGAGAGAGAGAGAGAGAGAGAGAGAGAGAGAGACAGAGAGAGAGACAGAGAGAGACAGAGAGAGAGAGAGAGACAGACAGAGAGACAGAGAGACAGAGAGAGAGAGAGAGAGAGAGAGACAGACAGACAGACAGACAGAGAGACAGACAGAGAGAGACAGAGAGAGATGACGACGATGACGACGACGACGACGATGATGATGATTATGATGATGATGATGATGACAGAGTGCAATAAAAAGAAAATGAAGTGGAGGAGAGTGAAACGGTGGGAACGGTCAAAATGTTGAGATAGTTAAAACGAGAAGAGAGTGAATCGAAGGAGAAAGCGAAATGATAAGACAATGAAAAACAGTGACAAATGACAAACGATAATGAAAAGAGGCTCAGGAAAACGGGGACAGTTTATATTGGACGACCGTCGGAATAATATGAACTCAAGAGGACGTCAACCGATTAAGCGACCTTCAAAACTATAGTCTATACGTATGTCCTCGAGACTCGAGTCGACTTGATGGCGGTTAATTCAAAGAACCTCTCAGTGCACTGGAATCAGGTTAGTTAGTTTGCCCAGTACCGGTATTATAGAATATAATTAGGTATAAAAATACAAAGTACTGTAGTTCTATATGCATGATGCAGTTATGCATAGGGACTCATAGTCCACCTGCGCTGCTACTATAATGGAGACATTGAACACGCTGCTATTCATGAGTAGCTGTTGTTAGAAGGCTCGAGGTCTGACGACGATAAACTGATTTTCAAGTGGAACTTTATGACGAAGCAGAGTTCAAAGAGACCGGCGCAGAAGATCATAACGTCATGAATGACATCAAGCGTACAGTATTAATAGCATCAACTGTGGACTAAATGTGCACGTACGTACGTATATATATATATATATAATATATATATATATATAACGTTACGTTATGACTGTGGTACTATGTATATATAGATTAAAAAATATATACCTATATCCAAGAGTATGTGTATGTATCCGTGCAATTTATAACTACACGTATGGGACCTATATATATGCACACACATATATATATACAGGCTATATTATAATATATATATGTATATATATAATTATATGTATTTATGCGCGCGCATGTACATTGTAGGCGTATACAACGGCTAATACTGGAAACTGTAGCATTGTTGCAAGTGTTTTCAGATATGACTGCCTGTGAATCCAGTCGGGTGAGACAAAGGAAGCAGCGCTCAGTGCATACATGACTCAGAGGAGAAGGAGGTGGGGGGGGGGGCAGCTGATGAGGGAAATGTGGGAACGCGGGAAGGGAAGGCGTCGTGGGCCTAGACCTGCCCGACGGTTAAATCCATAGCTGCCTGTCAGCCTAATTAAAAACAATGACATGCATCAAGTCGTGACAATGGAGAATTAATAATTAATAAGACTCGTTTAAGGGCGTCTCTAAAACGAACAACAATAATTTAAATTAGCTCTACATAATTGATGACAGTGAGTCCTTACTATCCGCTGTGTATAGGCCATTGACAACGATGCACTGTTCATCCGGCAAGAATATAATTATGCATATAATCTATGATGTTAATGACCAGCCAAATGAATGAATTCAGCATTAGGTAGGCTTACTCGTAACCTGTAGGCCTATACATAGCCTAAAACTTCATGCATAGACCACATATGCTAGAATATGTAGGGCATTGTAGGCACACCTTACCTCGTTTGCACTATTAAATATATTAAATTACGCTATATCAGTACAGTATCAAATATTATACAGGGCCTAGGCCCTATGCATAAATATAATAAACGCTCGATGCCAGACCAGTCGGAACATTTTCACGCTGTCTCTATGTAACGTGCTATCTATTTTAACCATCTGCTATAATTTAGACATATTTGGATACTTGAATGAACAAAGCATTGAATGATTGGTAGTTCTTATTGACTCGATGTTCATGGTAGGGTTTGACCGAATCTTGATCCGCAAGTCGGTTTTCGCCGGATTTTGCCCTATAGACCAATTAACCAGAATCGGTGCATCCGCAGCATCCGTGGACTACCGATACAAATACCAAAAACAATTTCTTTTTCATTAATATAAAAATAGTAACCTGTTTCGACGACATAAGCTTACTGCGGTAATATTTAACTCTTTATCTCTGGAAATCCGTGCAAAAATAATAAAATTATGAGTCGACGCATCAACAAAAATGGCGGACAATCGGTCTATTCTCTTAAGCCACGTAGTTTACAACATATAGCATTAATAGACAACAAAATTACAAAAATTACTAAATTAGTACTTTGAAACCAAAATTAAAAAATAAACATTACCGATTAATCGGATCGAATCCGGAATCGGCAAAAAACAGGCCAAATATCCGGAATCGGATATTGGCAAATCATGCCAATCGGACTAATCCTAGTTCTCGTTAGCTAATCTGTTAAGGTTCAGGTTCTTTTTGTTCTGTTGTGTTAAAATATGTAAGACAATTATGTTAATCAGTCATCATTTCAAACCAATTTGTTGTCAAATAGGTGACCATAATAAACGGGACTTCGACTCTTCCGGGTCTGAATCTTCCCTTTGTTTCCCTGAAACATATTTGCAAACTGCATCATCTAATGTTTGTTTATGGGGAACAAAAAAATGAAACGAAAAAAGAAACTGTAGATCTTTCAAACCATGTCATGTATGCGTATAACATGACGTCAGGTCCGGTAGCCTAATTTTCACATTATATATAAAATATTATGTGCATATAACGTGTAAACCACCTGAAGGATTTTACTTTATATAGCGTATAGATACACGACTCAGAGACAGGTTGTATCCAAATGTGTCTAAGAACAATGGCGTTTTATTTACGAAGTCAAGCTATAACCCTACGGCGCAGAGCACATGACATTCAGCTGCTGGTGTGGCCGATCACTAGAAACATAAAGCCGTGTATAGCCTGAGCTTCGCCACTGCACGTCCATGCCCCAGTGCCAGGCAGTGCCAGTCCCAAGACTAGGTGAAGGAGGAGGGCGACGCAAATGATCTTTGTTATCACACAGTGTCGTTAAACTGAAACTGCATCTACTACTAGCAGAGTGTCCGCCTAGCGTACGTTCCACGTACTATATGCATGAACAACGAGATTCCAATAGTCACGAGACAAAGGTCGTCGGCCACTTATTTCCATAATTTCTTCGAAGACTCCTACATCGATCGCAAACGCATGCATGCGTTGCCTAACTAGCGCTACGCAAATCGATCAGTGGCTGCTGCGATCATCCGCCGTTTGCGCCTTCAATGGTCCAGCCTGTAATTAGCCCCGTTGGTGGCACGGCAGGGAGGCTGAGCCGGAGTGAGAGAATGACTGACGAGCGCTTGAAGGCCGCAGAAAGGAATTAACGGTATACAATGCATGAGTGACAGAAGACAATGGAATGACGGAACGATGGATGAAATCAAAGCGAATGGTCATGCAGACGAGAATAATGGTTGAATGACGAAGCGATGGATTGCGAGGAGGAGAAGAAAGAAATGAGTTAATGACGGAAAACAAACGAATAATCAAAGTCTGTGGAGCGATTAGAATCTGAATGGAGAGGAAATTAAACCAGGTGAAAGTCCAACAAACAAGGACGTTTATTTAAGCGTGTTTTCAGGAGCAGAAACTGGGCTAACTGCTTTAACAACATCATGATTTCGTCAGTTTTATACATGCATACACACACATATACATGTATAATTGTATATGCAAAAGGTGTATGTATTTATGTAAGTAAATATATATGAATGTATGTATGTATGTATGTATGTATATATGTATGCATGCATAGGCTATATGTATATGCATAAATGTATTATAAACAGCTTTCTACGGCATCACTGTTCAATAACGTTTATTGGCGCTTATTATATGCACCACAGCTTCAGTACGACAGCTGCTGTCTTAGCACGGTCAGCTACAAATGATCTTACGTTGTCATCATAAACTTCTGAATCTATGGCTTCCTTGAAACGTTGTACAAGTGAAGTCTTAGCTGAGCAATAGATGTTCGTGGAATTCCTTCTGATTCTGTACATTTTGCCTGGAAACCAAGTGTCATTTTCGGCGGTTGTCTACCACGAACGAATATTAATAAACACTGTGGAAGCATACTAACCCAGAACAGGTATTGATCGAAAATCTATCGATCGCAATTCTCTTTCGCCGATCACATGAAAGACGTTAGTTGCACCCTTGTATTACTCGCACCGTTGTATCAATAGCACCGTTGTATCAATAGCAATGTTGTATCAATAGCACCGTTGTATTAATCGCGAATCAACAGTCGACGATTTTACGGAGTAGAATTACGTACAAACAGTCGATAGGCAATTGTAAATGGTCAAGAAAAATAATTTCTAATGAAACCTCTGTAACATATCACCTCATCTAATCACAAGGAGAAAGATAATTATGTCAAATTTAACTCAAGCGATTATGTGTCTGTTAGGCCTATTCATCGGTTCTGTTAACATAATAAATGTATCGAACGAGGAGGTGTATACCTACATTTACATACACGTATAGATAATTTTATATATATATATATATATATATATCGACTGAAACGCTTTAATCAGAAAGAGTTATAGGTAAGAAATATAGATGTATTCCAGTAAGCTTATGTGGGACACGACAGCTGAATGGTTAGAGTTTTCGTCCTATAACATGGAGGAGATGGAGATTCGAGTCTCCTCTGAGACGATTACTTCTTAGGGCTCTTGAGAGTCTTTCACTCAAAGTTCTTCTAAGTCTTAGATTTATATACACTGACCTAGCTGACGTAATAACGCAATATAATAATAATAATAATAATAATAATAATAATAATAATAATAATAATAATAATAATAATAATAATAATAATAAATTAATAATAATAATAATAATAATAATAATAATAATAATAATAATAATAATAATAATAATAATAATAATAATAATAAATATAATAATAATAATAATAATAATAATAATAAATTAATAATAATAATAATAATAATAATAATAATAATAATAATAATAATAATAATAATAATAATAATAATAATAATAATAATAATAATAATAATAATAATAATAATAATAAATATAATAATAATAATAAAAGCTGAACTTGCTGTAATTAGCTTCATGTACTAGTATACGCCCGAATATTATCTAAATAACAAATTTAGTGCGACCATTTTAAGCGACACAATATTATTGTGTCATTGAAAACCAAATATCGGGATGCATACAACTATCCGTTGAAATTATCACATGCCTGCAAAAAGCGTCGCTACCTGCAGATTAGGTAACGTTTCACAGTGCTACTGCTCCGTAACTATATATGCGCCTCCCGCTTTCGTTAAGAGCTTTTGCAAACAAAGTAGCCCCTCGTTCATGTGGTTCGTTTGGGTTCAGAGCACATCCAAAGCGGCCTCATCTGCAGCGTACTTTATGTAGCATGTGCAGACTCAGCAACTCAGATGTTGGTCCAGAGGTTGAAGTTTCTCAATAATTAAGGGTCTTACGGTAATTCGACATTTGTATATCTCTATCAGAAGGTCCAATCAGTGTTACTTTTCGAAAGTCCCGCAGTGCTTCCTATGCTTACCTTTTGGAAGGTTCTTCAACCGGCTATTGCTATATGCTTAGCTTCGGAAGGTGCTTCATTTTATGAGTGCTTTTTGCTTATCTTTATAAGGTCCTGTAACAGGTGTGTACTTTGTGCTCACCTTGTGGTCGAACGAGCTGACATCCGGCAAAGAAGAGAAGACAACAGATTTTTAAGACGAAATCGTTCGTTTCAGTCATTTCTTGGCATCGAATGATGACACTGTTCGTTTCTGAGTCTGATCACCTGCAAGCAATCATCCACCCATCCACCTTAAAACCGGTATAAAGCCTAAGAAATCAACTATGCATGACTGAACTTAATTCGTTCTATACTTTCTGCATATTCACCTAATCACGTAATCACAGCGAAGTCATAGAAATGGAAGTCGTTTGAGGAATAGCCAGCCGGACTATGAGTGGATAGAAAGATTAAGGTATACATTTTGCCCGATGACCAAACATAAGAGCAAGTTAAGATGAATAGAATCAGAATTCTGTGAAATGCTTAATTGAAATTTGAGCTGTCTACGAATTAATTAATATATTTCATTGGATTCTGAAGGAGGAAGATATAAAAAAGCCATCAACTCAACGAGGAAGGCGTTTGGTCAGAATCAGAATCGACGAAACAATAAGTTACAGAAGCGACACTCTGACATCCCAGCAGCATATAGCCTCCATTCATCGCTCAACTTTCTTATACACACACGCCGTTCTCAGCGGAAGCCTTTGTATCCATGATCACTGTCCTAATCTACTGCAGATCAACCGGGCGACTGATCCGTAACATCGACTTAAGGATTCAAACGATACGGATGAGTGACGACTATAGGAGTCAGCAAGGCAGAAAGATTTACTCGTTCACTGACCTGGGCCACAATTACAAAGACGACCCAAGCGATCAAAGTCTCCTGGTCACCCATTTACTCCGTATATATACGATGCTTCAGTGTATTCTTGGATTCTCTTAATGCCTTTCTACTGGACTCATTCTGGTAGGCTATTTTAGCTTGCTTGGTGGCGACCATCGTCTGATGCCTTGAGCTTTATTATATTGGCGCTATAGAAGTTCTTAGGTTATTTTTAGATTGGGATCAATGCGTTGCAAGAGCGTCGCTATTTGTAGACAGTTTGTTTCACATTAATAAGCAATTAAGTAAGCATGCAGCCTTTATTTGTATCTGTCAAGCGTACATGTACATTCATTACACTGTATACAACGATCAGAGATTCTGAAATAAATTACAACAGCAGCATATTATAAAGTCAAAAGTGCCCAACGAAATATAACTAAAGATGTACCGATTAACACAACTACTTTTAAGCAGTTTAGATTAAGCAATAGGTAGCGTGAAAGGATGTCCTCTCTTGCAAAGTAGGCTAAGTACTTGTCCTCACGAAGAGGTGACAAGACCTGATGAATGCAGTGGCTGAAGAACGGTGATTTCTGGAAGAGCTTCCTGTCTGCTCAAAAATTCATTCAGCTCTTCTGCAGAATGGATTTTCTCACATATTTGCCATCTACGGGCATTTATCAGAGCTGTATTAATGCGCACAGTATCACATGATGTGAGAAATCCATCCTAGACAGGTAATGCATACATGATTCTTGAGAAACTATCGCTTGAAATATGACGTCGAGCTTCGTGATATATTTAGGACTTGCTTGTCTTAACTGATGGTTAAGAAGAAAGTATCGCTGGTTCATTAGACTAAGAATGTAGTTAACATGGTATGACAAAGAAAGCGGCTTCACATTATCTAGCTGCTCAATACCGGGTAGGGCAGACAGTCTAAAGTACGCTTGCTGCCTGAAAACTATCGTCTTGGTTTTGGAGACGTTTATGTTGAGTTTATTCCTGACACGCGTTGACCGTTGCTGTCTGCAAGCGAGCAAAAGGCATTTCCTTTGGATTGCATGACTTTGCACAACAATTTTAGCTTTTGCCAACAGACATTTTTATGGAGACACCCATGACGCCTACTGTAACTGATATCCAGACAATAAATGTGACTTATAGGCTAGAAGAAGCATAACAGTGCCTTAAGCGAGTTCTGAGAGACACCTATGGGTATACGAAGCCTCGACATATGAGAGAAGATGGTCAGCCCTCTCCATTGCCGCCTGAAATTCCAACTGACAGTTTACATATTATAGCTGAGTTGGCTAGCGGGCACAAGTGGAGCAGAAACCTCGAGATGAATTTCTGTCCTGGTGGGAATTTGAACCTCCGACATTCCGATTGAAGTCCAATACGCTAGCCACTAGATTAACGCGCACCCCATGATAGCCACGTAAAATATCATGGGACAGCGTGTCTGTTCTGTTACCAGAAGCAAGGGACAGAAAGCATTGGTCTCATTAGGTTCTAATGTGAATTGACAATAACATTAGGATAATGCAAGCTTCTTAACTGCAGCATAACATGCTGGTACATCTGTCGAGAGTTTCTTACAACGTACATTCTTATTGGCAGTTGCTTGCAATACACAAAGTAATCGTAAATATAACCAGATAAGTTTGCAAGTAAACTACTACTAGGATAGGATTCTGATTTGGCAGAATTTCGAACCCTGTGCTCTATCAGAATTACGTGAAGAGAACTCACGGCATTTCAGTCAGTGTATACAGGCCAAATGAGCAGTAAAGATCCAGGCATAAACACGTAGGCTGTAGATTTACGTACGAACTTCTGTAGAGCTATAGATTCAAATACTATTAGGGTCAGTTTATCAATCGTTAGTGGTCGAGAGTGTTGCAGAACACGAAACGATGCAGTGGAAATCCCTGGAGAAGCAGACCGCTCAACGATGGAGAAACCAGCTGCAGCAACCTACAGGGAATAGGCGTAACGCCTGATGAATCCAGCCTTTGTATAAATAGGCCTATCTATAGCCATTCCACATAGGCCTATATATATATATATATATTATATTATCTATATACGTACCTATTATGGCTATGTGATACATAAAGAGCTAAATCAATAACACGAGTCATTTATACGAATTAGGTTTAGGTTGAAATATTAGCCGGCCTAAACACAAGCACTCGAGCAAGCGCATTTAACGAACTACATAAAATTCCATTTTATATATTTATATATAATATATATACAGTATATTACATATATATATATATATATATATATATATATTGCAGGTGTGTATTTGTAGTTCTATACGTGTAGCAATTCTGATCTATGTATATTTCGATGCAGTGTTGTTATGTGTGAGAACTGGTTTCTATAATTGGCAACGACGACACTGACGAGTATTAAATATTGAGTGTATACGATCGATACATATTGAGCTGGACCTATTTTAGCAGACGCTGTCCCTTCTTGGTCGATACATGTCCGTTGGCTGCAAACGACGATTAGACCAACACGATGATGCATCATCATTGCTCCATTTAAGCCCCTACCCTGTCCAAAACTCATCGCCTTCCCCACTGCCGCACATCACCCCTAAACCGTCACGTGACCTTACCATGCACCGTTTTAGACACAGAGGACCTTCAAAGCAGTGCATATTTTAACTGTTTATCTACTGGGACAAATGTCCCAGTAGTTTTAAAATTTGCACAATTCATTGTAAATGTACTTGATATCGCACTCTCTCCAAAGTTCAGAATTTCACACACAAATAGGCCTATAGATGGCGCTGAGTAGGCCTATTATTGTCGTGAAGGGTTTGCTCAAGTCCCTGTATACAGAATGGAGGCTCGAACTCTCCGCGTCACAGACCGCGTGCATGCTCTAACTGATCGGAAACTGTGCCCCACTGGGATACTGAGCAGTTAGGCTACTACTCGCACCATCAGTAGGCCTACCTCTCAAAACACTAAATAACATTTTCACATCTAGAAGTGATTATACACAACAGAATCAATCCTTTATATATTCTTACTGACGTACTTACTTACTTCTTCTGAGACAGTTAGCCCAGAAGGCCATGGTTAGCCTATGTGTATGGACTCTGAGCAAATCTTTCACTCACAGCTGTTTCTTTTAAAAAAACTCAATACAAAATAATAATAATAATAATAATAATAATAATAATAATAATAATAATAATAATAATAATAATAATAATAATAATAATAATAATAATAATAATAATAATAATAATAATAATAATAATAGCAATAATACGCTAAAGTGCAGATTTACCGCTAATTATGCATATTAGCCATAGAAAAGGAACAGTCACAAGTCATAGACACCTTTTTTAAAGTAAGCCCAATTCTTACGTCTTATAAAGTACTGAGGCCGTACACTTAATGGCTCTGGTCCGAAGGCAAAAGGTTATCATAATACTAGTGATATGAAAGCTTACATCCGGAGTAAGTTTACCCTGACCCAGAATTAGACCAGAGTTTTGCAGTTTCGTCATTATAGACTATAATATACTAGATTAGCCTATAGCAAATTAAACCAAAACATTGTGGCATCTCTGTGCTTACGTCAATATTTTTGCATCTTACTCTCGGTAGGTCTACATAATTAATCTATTTGTTTATAAAAATTATGATGATAATGTTGATGATGATGATGATGATGATGATGATGATGATGATGATGATGATGATGTGGAGGTGGTGGTGGCGACGACGACGACGACGATGATGATGATCATCATCATCATCGTCGTCGTCGTCCTCGTCGTCATCATCATCATCATCATCATCATCATCATCATCATCATCATCATCATCATCATCATCATCATCATCAACAACAACAACATTATCATCATCATCACAGTCACAAGTCACAAGTATAGTAAATCTATTACATAATACAGCATCGAGTCACAATGCAATCAGTTTACAATACACTACATGTATTACATAAAAATAAATCTCAATCCAATCACATCATCCAATTACATGCATTACATTGCATCGCATTACTATCCAGTCACATTATATACTCATTATATAATTAACAAAATATTAGTTTATTATCAGTCGGGATCACAAACCGCAACCCAGTAAATGGAAAACAATTTTGAGAATCGTTATCGCATGGCGCCAACGGGGTGTAAAAACACACATGGTTGTCGCCTCGTGCGACTTCACGAAAAAAAATTTTTCTCTGAAAAATGTTGGATTTATTCTGGACTTTTATCACGGAGATACTTCACTCGTAATCGCTTTGGCAGCCATATTTACAGTGCTTTTGAGAGTTTCAAAAATGCGCACAATAAAAACCCAGACACATACATGCATACAGATATATTATTCGAGTCATGCGTGCTGCTCGTTGACAGCCGTTGTGTCGTGTATACAGTCTATGAAAGATCTTTAATAGCGTTGTTGACATCACAGACTGTCTGACCTTTTAGTCGATGTGTCTTCTGTCTGCTTTGAGAGCGAATGTCCCGTGAGGTCACGACAGTTTTCGTTTTCTCTGATACAGGTTTTGCGGTCCGTAGGTTTAAAATTTTAAATCATTGAATGTTCTAACGTGTTGTTAAAAGAAAGGCTATAGAGAGGAAAATTGATGCAGAAGTATCATGGCATATGAGATGTCCCTGACAGTCAACTGTTTAGCCAGTAATTAACGACTTGAGTGTAGCACAGAATAATATTATATATTCGGGTGGTTGACCTTACCTTCCTAGACCTCTCCACTTGCTCTTTAACCTCTTCTTAATTCCAAAGTTTCTTTTTTCTCACTTGCTCTCCTCTTTCTCTTCTGTTCCGTCTCTTTCATGTTTCATTATTCCGTTGGTATACACTTGACCCTCCTCTGTCTGCTGAAAGCCGAACTCTTCAAGCTATCCTATCCAGATTCTACTCCTGAGCCACCACACGACCACCATCATCACCGATTGCTACCGTAACACCACGCTGCTTCCTCGGGTTGACCTCCCCGAATTCTGACCTGGCACCGGAACGGAGCAGCCTGGCTATTGCGGACTTGATTTGATATAGCGCCTGTGTATAAGCTGGTCTCCCTGACGCACCTTTTGTGGGCTCTGAGAAATTTTCGAAGATTTACATTTACATTTACGCCTCACAGAAAAGTCTTTCGTTTGGGGCGAGTTTGCCTTCCTAACAGATGACCGAGATAGACCCGTGATGGAAACCTCCTACGCTCGAATCAATAGTGCGTGACTGCGTCGGTCCTGCCTGAGTGCGTTTCGTCTTAGCGCTTCGCGGCTTAATTTGGTGCAAATGAATTCAATGAATTCGATTATTGCGTGTCACTTAGTGGTTCTCGTGCCGCTTAGTTCCCGCCATGTCCGCGGGAGTCGCCACCATCGCTTCTTTCGGCGGCGGCGACCGGATGGAGGCGCGAGCGGGAGGAGACGGAAGGACATAATCTGTCAAGTCGATGTGCAATCCCACTTGGAAATATCAACATGTTCTCCATCAGCGAACAATTAGCTTCGTGACGTCAATTAACGCGCAATTAGAAAATGGTTTTGAAGTGCTAATTTAGTTGAAGAGGCGGTCGATTTGTCGTAGTCTATCCATCAAAAAAACGCATTAAACACAGGATGATCGTGGATGAATAGTCTCACCTATAGGAACTCTTTTCGTCCTTCGGTTCCATAGAAAGTCGGTTGGACGTTTCGTGATTTCAAACTCTGTATCGATTCATGTCTATTCGTTTGGACATCGAAAACACCAATGAAGTAAAGTACAATGCACATAATTACGTGCACTGCTTTTATTTATATGACCTCCCTCTGGCACTCCGCTCCCTTCGTAGAACCCCTTCTCAGTCATTCCTCTCTCTCGGCTTAAAATGGTCCTATTTGGACGCGCTGGAGTTGGGAGCGCCTCTGAGACTGAGTAGTTCCCCTTGAAGAGGCGCTATACAAATTCAAGTAATGAATTAATTTAAACGTAGGCTTACCTGTCTATAATTACAGAACATTGCTTCCCCAGAGCGCCATTTACCCTTATAGTTGCCAACAAAAATGTAATGTGTTCATCTTGACTCCATTAAAGACTTAGTTTTAAAATATAACTGCGCTTTTAAAGCTAAGAGATTTTATTACGTCTAATAACGCAGAGGAAAGCATGCATCATATCTAATAGAATCATGTGTAAATAAACTGGATTATAGCTGGAATCAGAGCCAACGGGAATGCATGTGTAATTCACCCGAACCCCAACAGAAACGTCATATGCTGACGATATGGTGAGGATACAACAATATTTCCACATGGGCTCCACATGACTAACATATATATGGCACATACGGAGCCCATATGGAACCATCGTTAAATACTCATAATCTTCAAAATAATATTATGATGTTGGATACATGGAGCCTCCATGTATCCAACATCATAATGATGGAGGCCATACGAGAATATCATCATATTCTCATCAGAAATTTATTATTATTTTTACTACTGTTGTTGTTGTTTGTTGTTGTTGTTGCTTTTGTAAGAATCACGAATCTAGCATTCCGAAGTAGACACGTTTCAATTTCCAAAATGCCAATCTCTGCATATGTCTGCAGGGTTTAGAAAAGCAACACGGCAGGGTTTTCAGTTCTAAATGCCCTTTATCTAATAATCAATCAATCATCGATTGATCGATCAATCAATCAATCAATATTCGTTTTTCATATCGACGAGGTTGACACAAACGCAACTCTGCAACCGCTGCGTTGGACGCAAGAGACAATTTTGCATCTCAATATTCTTCAATCAATCTCCGGACTGTTGTATAACTCTAAAGTACACGACTGCAGACGGTCACTCAAATTCTATCAGTCCCATTTGTTCTATTCTCGAAAAGCGCGCGATACGCTCCGTCTAATGCAGTTATGACTGTCTCGCGTGCGCCTGTCGATTCCTCTTGGTGTCCATCTAATCAGGCGATTGCGTTGACACGACCTTCAACTTTCCCTTAAGAGTATTTGTTCACGTTCCTCTGGCCACGTTTACTCATTCCGTTAACGAGATCGTCGATGACGTGGCGTCACCTAGCGGGGTCAAGAGAGGTCACGTGCCCGGCGGCTTTCCTGGCATCTTGTATATCGGGCAAACAGACCGGTGGCTGTAGTCTGTGATTAGGAAAATTAGGTTAACTGTCGAATTTGACTGTTCGTAAAACAGTCTTGTGAAAGAAAACAAACATTCAGTAACCTACGGTTCCCGTTTTCCAAAAGTCTTGTCTCGCCTCACAGCCTCTCGTCCTAGACTGTCGTCTTTCACGGATCAAAACGTTTTCCAGCTTTTTATTCGTCATTTATTCCCGGGCTGGAGTTGGGAGCGCTTCTGAGTAGTTACCTTGAAGGGGCGCAATATAAATTTTTGAATGAATCAATCAATTAATTGTTGTCGTCGTTGTCATCAACGTTACTTGCTAATCGTACTAAATGCTACCAATGATAATAAGAATGAGTACTTTACTATGCCCGAAGGCAGAAAAACAAATCAAACATCACAACATAGGTCTACATGCGCAATGTTGTACAAACAAAAAGTCAAAAATGTTCATAGAAGTCATTTATGCAACTACATGTAGCTTAGCCGTTCAAGATGCCGGCGAGTTCAGAGTCACAAAGAAAGTGCTCAACAACGTACCACCAGAAAATATCTTGGAGAAAATTAGATGTCTAGTGAACTAGTCGCCTATAGAACATCATACGACGTTTCTTAATAATGTGATCTAAGTCTAATCTGCCAAGACCACACATGAAGCCTTTAACAGATTCCCATTTATTACAACCAACTAACTTTCTATTAACAGAGTTTCAACATGCGTTAAGTTCATCTTCCTGTCTCACCGTGTATTTAACTACGGCTAAAACGTAAGTTAATATTGGTAAGCAGTAGCTTTCTTGCAAGGATAAATGAACCAGCTCGTTAACACGTGCGTAGGTGCGATTACAGGCAGAGAAGAAAGATCGTCTAACCGGTTCCGTGTTAAAATTAAGCGATTTACCATGGTTAATCACCACATCCAGGTACTGTATGTTATTGATTGCACTCAAGGAATCGATACGTCTCCCAGAGTCATGGGAGAAATTACTAGTTTACAGGAATGTGTGTGTGTGTGTGTGTGTGTGCTTATGCAGATATACGTTATGAAAATCGAATAAATTAGGCCTACTTTGAGCAGCGCATGAACAATGAGGTTTTTTAGTTCGTACTTCTGTATTAGCTCTGGGTATGTACGTACCAACATCTGTATAGACCAACCTAAATGTACAAATAATGTGGTCCATAATGTGGTCCTGCTTGTGTGTGTGTGTGTGTGTGTGTGTGTGTGTGTGTGTGTGTGTGTGTGTGTGTGTGTGTGTGTGTGTGTGTGTGTGTGTGTGTGTGTGTGTGTGTGTGTGTGTGTGTTGTGTGTGTGTGTGTGTGTGTGTGTGTGTGTGTGTGTAGAGGTGCATTTGTGTGTATAGTCCGACTGTTCACCTGTGTTTAATGCGTTCGTTGGTCTATTTGACGATCGTTCTGCGATTGTTTCAGCTCAGCTGCATCACTTGGCAGGAAGCTGTTAGGTCCCGGTCATCTGATAAGACACACCACCACCACCACCACCATCACCACCACCACCACCACCACCACCACCACCACCATCATCATCATCATCATCATCATAACTACAGTCTACCACCACAAGCGTCGTAACAGATTTTTACAAACCGGGAACATACAAAGGCATTAACAATATTGGAAGAAATAGTTCCTGGCGTCTCTATGAATGCTAACAGAAGAGTTTCGACGCCACCACCACCACCACCACCTTCCCCCTCTCTCTCTCTCTCTATCTCTCTCTGTGTCTGTGTCTCTGTTTCTGTCTCTGTCTCTCTCTCTGTCTCTCTCTGTCTGTCTGTCTGTCTCTGTGTGTCTCTCTCTCCCTCTGTCTCTGTCTGTCTCTGTCTCTCTTTATCTCTCTCCTTCTCCGTGTGTGTTTTTCTCTTCCCCTCCCTCTCTCCCTGGTCCACCCATCGGCGAAGACAAAAGAATAAATCAAGTCCTTTGCCGTTGGCTGCGTTTTATACGCCATTCGATTGGCAACTGCTCAGATTTCACTTTCCCAGGATTCCTTTGCCTTGCGTCACGTACTCATCCTGCCTTCCCACCCTCCCTCCCTCCTCTACATCCTCCGCATCCCAAAACAGCCTCTGTCTCAGCATCCGTCACGCTCTGTCGAGGATCCTGGTTGCAGGGTCCGATAAATAGCTAGAGGGAACGAGGTATGGGAAGAGGAGGAAGAGGAATAAGCGGGAAAGGAATCGGTTGATAAGTAGGAGGAGAAAGAGTGGAGAAGAAAGAATTGAAAGAATTGGAAAGGAGGATGAAAGGAAAAGGAAAAGGAAACGGAGGAAGAAGAATATATAGAGGAGAATTAGGATGAACATGAGAAGTAGGAAGAGTAGGAGAAGGAAGAATAGGAAGAGGAGGATGTAAGGAGGAAGAAAAATATAGAGACTAGAATTAGAAGGAGAAAGAGTAGGAGAAGGAAGAGTTGGAAAGAGAGGAGGTAGAGAAAAGAAGGAAGAGGATTATAGAGAGGAGGATGATTAAAATAAAAGAAATAGGAGATTGAGGAAGAGGAGGCAATTTTGGCCCCATGCTAGGGGCGGTCGAAAGGCACCCAAAGAAACGGCTATCGACGAGTTGCCACACGCACAGACATTGGCAATTTGCCATTTTCAATCATATATGCCATCGCCTGCCTACCTCTACTTAGGAAAAATGACCACAAGCTGCTTCTTATCCAATGTCTTGTAATGTGAAAAGAATCCCACTCCTTCTCTTCCTCCTTCTCCTTCTCCTTCATCTCCTTCTCCTTCTCTTCCCCTATCAACACCGCAAATGACCACCGATCCACAGTCTCCTCCATTTCTACGCACAGCCAATCTAATCTATTTAGAACTAGACTTATCTGATCTGACCAGATTCTAGTCTAATTCTACATCGCCTTTATCATGATGCAATAGGCACAAATGCATAGTTGCTTCAATTAAAGCCGTTTCCATAATTCGTTGGTGAAGGGTGGTCGAAATCGAAATCCGATGGCTAAAGCATTCTCTGCCTCTCTCGATGAACCAGTGGGTAAACTGGGTATACACTGAACTGACCTTGGCAGGGTACCCATGCCAATTCACTCAGTCACTTTCTGGCAAGGGTGAAAATGTACGAGTCAATTGAATATTTCCTCTCTGCTAGCTCTGACCGAAATCCATGAAGATGCGCTCTCCTAATCATCAGGTTTTTCTAACCCGAAGCATTACCCCTCCCCCTCCTCACCCGCCCCCCCCCAACACACACCCAACCCATAGCTTCCACCGACACTCAACCTCCCTCTGAGACACTGGTGATAAAACTGATAACAAGTGTGGATTTGAAAACAGCATGATACTGAGAAGAGACGAGTCACTGGTTTCTAGGATCCGGGGACCAGACCATGGAAACCAGCAATCACGTATTCCCTACACGAAGACATTACATTACTCCATCAGAAACTGGAGTCTCCAGAGATGGAAACGGAGAAGCTGAAACAGTGGTCAGCTGGAAACTTGGTTAGAGACCGTTGGACTTAAGCAGACGATGAAGACTGGGCGATCGAACTTTGAGGTAAATGGACCCAAGACCTACGGCACAAACAGAAACACACACACAGACAAGCAGAGGAACACACAAACAGGCAAACAGATAAAGACAGGCAGAGGCAGGCAGTGACAGACCTGTTAAACATTAAAATCCGTTTACCGCAAGGGATAGGTCGATAACACTCATGGTATCGATCAAAACACGAAAGTCAAACGATCGATTTCTGACATTCATTCAAGCAACAGAAAATGAAATTTACTTCTTGTCGAAAAGGAGCCAAACGCTAGGTTTAAGTTGGGGTCAGCAAATCTGTTGTTTCTTACCCCACTTTGTTATCTCTTCCTTTTCTGTCGGAAAATCATATCAAAGTCCGGCTTTTCCGTCTGAAATAATATCGACAGTATTTCTTTTTGTCTTTATCTGCTTGCTCGTCTGTCTATCTGCGTGTTTGTCTGTTTTCCTTATTACCATGCTTTATACGTCTGTTTTTCTGCTTGTTCTTAATGTATGTAAATTAATTCAAACGAGCACGGAGTATATTACCTGACTACACCAAAACGAAGTCGCAGTAAGATTTCGGACCCGACTGAACCTTTCGACAAATAAATTACCATTCTGAACATCGCTCAATTGGTTGGGTCCTTGCGTTTGTGCCAGAGCCGACCACTGGTGACTTTTATGGCTATCTGAGAACTATTTGTTTACTGATCACCCTATTGTTCCTAAGCGAACTTAACCACAATCTAGCCTAGCTAAGTGAGGACATTTTGTTGCTTAAACAGCGATGCAATAAAAAATTCCTAGATACATAAAAGCAAGCCTATGGGTACGCACTGAACTGTTTCATTCCGTCCAAACATTCAGTGCGTATTTTAGTATAAGCTAAACGATTGTCTATATTACTTCACTGGCCAGAATAATTGGACCCATGAGCGATGATTTTTATTTCGTGGTATTATCGGCTCTAACCAAATTTACATCTTCCAGAAAAGGAACCAAATGTTAGGCTTAAGTTGGGGTCAGCAAATCTCTTGCGTTTTATCTCTCATGTAGGCTAAGTAAGCTCATAGGTATATTTATCTTGCATATGTAGGCCTATGCGGGTGTGCAAAGCTTGCAGTGTATGCAATAATAATAATAATAATAATAATAATAATAATAATAATAATAATAATAATAAAAAAAAAAAAATAATAATAATAATAATAATAATAATAATAATAATAATAATAATAATAATAATAATCGTTTATTAATTCAAACTGACAAGTACGCAGTAAGATTCCATGATATAGTAATAACAGATGATAAAAAGTTTAACAGGAGTCGAAATTAACTGTATGGCAGCCTGCAAGGCGCCCATCTGTCCTACTGCTCATTTTACAGTCGCCTCTAGGGAGTTGAAGACTGAGTCAACCTTATGGGGCTAGTGGGTATCGAACCCGCGTTCTTCTGATCTTCGTGCCAGCTTGTTACCATTCAACAATTTTCCCGCCCAATAATCTAAATTTGTTGTCTAATAGGGCGGAAAAGTAAAGTCACAGTTACGCTTGTCTTGTTGCACAAACTTTTAACACGCATTTAGCACTTTAAACACGAACTGCATTGGCTTCCAAGTCACATTTAGTACACGCTCGTCGTTATAAAGGTAAACAAAGAAAACTTTTCTATTGCAAACTCGACGAGACGGAGCCCTGCTGTTCATTTCTGGGGCAAGCCATTCATACACAGGCTTACCTACCGTTAATGTAATCGTCTATTATATAGCGCCACGAGTTTCAAGATTTCTAAAGAACGATGTAATCAGTATCGCTTCGGGAGATTATGGAGACATTTTCTATAGATACATTTATTATGCCATTTTGTTCGTGTATGTTTTGAGCTTGCAATGCTATATGATATGTATAGGTCTATACATGCGTAAATTTCTTCTCTATGGAACATAGGCTCATATATCATATTATATTATATATAAATATGAACATACAACATATATATATATATAAACAACACATATATGTGTACTCTATATACTTACATGGTACTATATATCCTTTAGTTAATATCTTTGCTGTGGTTTTCCTACAGGAAAAGCGACATGTGGACTGATTGAATGCGCGACAGGAGAGTGGCAGCCAACGGCTTATCGATGAGAAAGACGTCTAATGTAACACCATAAATACATAGGAACAGATTTCTCTTGAGTATCAATCTCATTGCGGGCTACAAGTAGCACACCGGGTTCTCATCGATCCACCAACTCACACACTCCCTTACATGGTAGCTATAACATGCATGTATGCATGACGTATTTTTGCATGTATGCATATTATAGATATATTATATGCATGTATGCATGTACTTATGTATGCATGTATGCATATACATGTAGATATATATTCTGAGAATTTATATAGCGCATCTTCAAGCGACCTACTCACAGGGGGCCTCTCTCTCTGCGCTAGCCTATATTATGATGTTAAGTGTCATTACGAACGAAATTATTACGCCCGTTAGCAAAACAATGCACAGTAAGCTAGAAGAGTCACCAGTGACGGGCCCACGCACACACGTGGAACCCACAAATGGATTCCCGTTGAAAGCTGACAGATGGCATGGATGTTCAGAGTCTCTGAACCAAGTTGCGTTGATAGAGTAGAGATTCATGTATGTGTGTACGCATTCATGTAGGTAAGCATGCATGTGTTCATGCATGCATTTATGTATGTACAATTGTACATGTATATTTATGTACGTTACTCATATATTCATCTATGCATTTATGCATGCATATATGTGTGCATGCATGCATGTGCAATGTGCATGTGCATATGTACATATATATGTATATATGTAGACTTGTATGAATATGCATGAGATTCGTACCAACCTATAGACGAGTGTCTTTGTTTCGTCTCTTCATCATTTGCTGCTGTTGCAGCGCGTTATCTCTGCTGACGTCATAATCCACCGTCGAATAAATTCTCTTCTTCCTTCGTTCTGATCATCGAAATCTAAACCGGTAACAGACGTCACTTCTATAGAGCAAGTCTTCAATCAGTCGTCGTTGATTGAATACCGTCGTGTACGAGAAGAGAAGGAAGACGAGGAGGAGGAGGAGGAGGAGAAGGGAAGACTAGCAGCGCAGGTGGTTTAGACGGGTAAGAACCCTTTTCCTCTCTGACGACGGCTACAGACAGCAGCTATCATCCACAGCAGTTGTCTCAGCGACGGAGGCGGTCAAGAAGGACTAACAGCTCTCTTTGGATCGGTCGCAAATCCAAGTCCCACAGACTCCGTTCAGTATAGCGGCCGTGCGTCAGCTGCGGCCGTGCGTCAGCTGCGGTCGGTCGGCCGATCAAGAGGCCGGCGCTGCACGCGCCTGGCTTCGGTCGGGCATCGATGAGGCCCGCAGTAAAAGGCTGACGGTCGGTCGGTCGGTCGGTTGCTGCAGTCGTCCTACTTCGAGGAATTTCGTCAAAAACTGTCGGCAAATGCGAGCGAAGCGTCTATCGACGAACACTTTATAGTCGATCACGTAGGCCACGTCGCAATATCGACAGATGAGGGGGCGCTACCGAGACACGCTTCACTTCCCTCCTCCCTCTGTCCCACCCGTCTTCCCCTGCTCTATACTCACCCTCTTCGCCAGCAACCAAAACACCACGAAATGCAGCTACATGGGTCGGTCGTGATTTTTCCTACAAAGGGGAGGGTTCGGCCCACTTTTCTGTCGGCCGATGCAGCAGCCTCCAACCGGCAGGAGGGGGGCTTCGCCTTGGTGGCCCGCGACACTGAGCGTTTAATAGATTCGAATGCGCCGGGAAATTTATCGGGGAATTCGATTTCGATTCCGTGGAACGATGGTCAGCGTTTCGCTAAATCTAATCGCAGATCGGTTGCTAGAAACGTCGAAAAGCAGCTTCGACATCCGAAGAACGACGACGTATGTCTCGTCTAATGGGCCGAATTAAATGACCACCGCTAGAGGCGCTGCAGGCACCAAGCGCCTCCGTGCATCAGCCGTCGTCTACTGCTGGTGCTGGTGGTGCTGTTGGGTGGATATCAACGTCGTAGCCTACGCAATAGCCAAGTGAAATTGCCTACGCAATCGTAGACGCTACCAGTGACCCTCTTCATAATCCTTAGTAGTCATCCGGAAACCTGTTAACAACGTCCTCTGTCTCTGTCTGTGTCTCGCTCTGTCTCTCTCTCTGTCTGTGTCTCGCTCTGTCTCTCTCTCTCTCTGGTTCTCTCTTTCTCTCTCTCTCTCTGTCTGTCTCTGTCTGTCTGTCTCTGTCTGACTGTCTCTGTCTGTCTGTCTCTGTCTGTCTGTCTCTGTCTGTCTGTCTCTGTCTGTCTGCCCGTCTGTCTCCCTCTTTCTGTCTCGTTCTGTCTGTCACTGTCTCTGTCTCTGTCTGTCTCTCTGTGTCTCTGTGTCTCTGTGTCTCTCGCTCTCTCTGTCTCTCTGTCTCTCTGTCTCTGTCTCTGTCTCTGTCTTTGTCTGTCTCTGTCTCTGTCTCTGTCTCTGTTTCTGTCTCGCTCTCGCTCTCTCTCTCTCTCTCTCTCTCTCTCTCTCTCTCTCTCTCTCTCTCTCTCTCTCTCTCTCTACTCTCTCTCTGTCTCTCTCTGTCTCTGTCTGTCTGTCTGTCTGTCTCTCTCTCTCTCGCTCTTTCTATCGACCACATGCGGCTATGTCATCGCTTCTCCATATGGATGCAATTTGTTTCTGTGTCATTCTTGGCCTGCCATCAATCAACGGCCGCCATCTTGGCTCAGAAGCAGACACCGGAAGTGGCTGTCGACCCAGAGGACTGGACCTGCGTCGACAGAGGTCGTCGTCTTATGATTCCGCTCTGTCGTCACATCCGGACTCTAATTCTGTCAACCGGAAAAGCTACGCCTGATGTTGCTGCGGTCAGTGAAGCGGAAATTCCGATTGGATCCGATGCCAATATAAAGGAGCGTTAATGATGCGCTGCTTCTATTTATCGTACCACGTATCCACTTGGACTGAGAGGAAAGGTTGAAGCGCCGTCGGTCGAAAGTCAACACCCTTCAATCACAGACCCACTGGCTATTTTAAAACCAGTCTTATCATGTGTAAATGGATTAGAACGCAATCTAAGCGGATTACCATAATCAGATTGCACGGCATAAATTCTATTCAAATTCTACTGCGGAGGAATTTCCTTTGTTTACAAATCATATCTGGAAATTACTTGCTTCCCTTTACTTAGTCTTTTGAAATGAATTCAGTTACGAATGGACAATGGATATCGACGTCTCACCTTTGTTATTCATTAATTCATTAATTCATTAATTCATCAATTCATTAATTCATTTATATAGTCATATAGTGCATCCTCAGTGAGCGCTTGTTACTGTAATACCATCCTTCCACACTTAATTTTTTGGACTTTTTCCGTGAATTTCATACACTGCTTGAATTTTTTTGCTTCTTCTCCTTTTTAATTAATAATAACGGGCGACTGCAATATACAAAAATTCACAAAATTTCAGGATCTCCTCTCAGACTTTACCGAGTACGCATGCAGTTTGGGCATGGTTTGACAACACTATGCCATTTTCTTACTATTTCGGACATTATGCAGATCAGCTCAATTTCACATACGGGATATTCGTTTTTGACCTTCAATTGGCTAATGCTTTGCTTTTCAGCAGACTTGACTACTTTAACTCCCTTCTCATTGGTGTCATTTAGAGAAGTCTGCATAAACTATAAATGGTTCAAAACGATCCTGCCATGGTAATAACAAGACTCCTGAATATTAGCATAAATTATAACGTTCCTATTGCGTTCATTGCATTGACTTTAGTCTGTCTATTATGCAAAGAATCCATTTAAAAATCTGCCTCACAGATCACAAAGCATTACAGTTTAACCAACCAACCTATATCTGCTATATCTGTTTCATGCTCAGCCTTCATACAATAGTTATTGCCATTGATCAATGGACGGCGTGACACTTGATGTGCCCGAACATGAAAAGTGTTGGGCTCTTGGGCTTTCTTGGTCGCCGATCCAAAGCATCCAAAGCTTCGGAACTGACTGCACTGTCCGGTACTTTCTGCCAGTTATTCTTTGATGCCATTCAGGTCATAATTCAGAACTCGCCTCTTTCAACATGCATGCCCGCCATAGCCTGCTTTTGGTTTCTCCGATATTACCGGATTTCGCTCTGGCTTCGCCAATGAATTGGGATTTTTAGTTCGATCGATCAATCTTTTAAACGCTTTTATACACGCAAATATTTCGAATCCTGTCGATTCCTTATACGCATACGCTCGCTTTAATAAAGGTCCATATATTCAAATTCTATTCTATTCTATTCTATATTTACAGAGTCTTATAAAGCGACTCTCACAGTACAACCTAATCAGAGGCGCTTCCAGTGCGAAGGGCCCCTTGAAGAAAGAAAAGTCTTAAGAGAACGAGCAGAAACAGTAGTTTCTGATGGGTTTCAAATGGGTTAAATAGTTTCAAATGGGTTGGAATTAGATAACTAAACACATTAGTTAAACTGAGAACAGCCGAGAGAGCTGGAAATAGACCTCTTGATCATAGGAATCGTCACTGTTACTGGATTGTCGTCTTTGCTGCTACATATGAGCCACCTTCGGAATTTTTTGTACTAAGAGCGAATGAATCTTGTTGGATCTGATTGAAGCAGAAGCTGCTTTGATCATAGATAAAAGCATTCTTTAAAAGAGAGGCAAGCGAATAGGACGGTCAGTCACTGGTCACCTTTGATGGGATAAATCTAGAATGAAGCAGAGAGCTAACTATAACTAACGGCGAATTTGTAACTCGACGGCCGAAGGCTTGTAAAAAAAGGCTTGTAACAAATAAATAATGCATAAGCACGGCTTTTATCTAAGCTAAGAAAGAGAGGAAGTTGTGAGACAGAAGTAGAGCCAGATTCATAAAGAGAGCCAGAGACATCCATCAATAGAGCGAAGATACTCTAAGGAAGAAAGACAGATACCGACTGAGAATACGAATAGAGCCAGAGGCAGAGAGACAGAAATATAAGACAGGAAGACAAGCAGATGGACAGATAGATAGGCATGCAGACGGAGTCAAGTTCGAACGATAACAGAAACACAAAGACATAAGGCAGACACACAGACAGATAGATCTAAAAGCACAAAAGGCAGAGGCACGAAGACATAAGGCTGATGGAGACAGACACAGAAGCTACCACAACAAGTGGAAAGAGAAAGACACACGCACAGAGCAATCGAAAGAAAATCAAATGAGAGGGAAGGGAAATGGAGAGGTTGAGAGACAGACAGAAACAGACAGAGACAGAAAGACATAGAGACAGCTATAGAGAGAGGTGAAGAGACATGATGCTAATGCTCATATAGAGCATATATAGAACGCTTCAGCCCATGTCAGATACGCCTGCCATGTTATAGGCATACTTATTCCAATGCCATGTGGTCTGTAATTGCATTGTGATTGTAAATAGTGCACTGCATCGCAGACAATCAACAGACCTGATCAATGCACTGGCGCTGGACGCACAGCCACGATCTATCGATCAGAGCCAGTTAAAAATTAATCACTGAACGCCTATCATAGAGGAACATGCCAATTAGCCAACAAACAACGACTGTTGTTCTCCATTCTCTTATGTATATATATATATATATAATTATATATAAATACTAGAATACAGAATGCAAATTGCTACACGTGATCACAAGCGTGTGTAATATGTGTACATATATAAATGCATGTCACATATAGAGTGCAAGTCATATGACGGCGTCGTTAAATAAACGAATTTAAGTAAGAGTGCAAGTCAGTCGGCCTAAATGCATGCATGCACATAGCGAAGGAAAGCACGAAAGATTCCTTGGAATTTGGATGCACCTTGGCGTGCATCTATACAAATGTAATGTAAATGTGATGTAAATCTTTGAAAATTTCTCAGCGCCCACAAAAGCCACGTCAGAGAGACCAGCTTATTCACCGGCGCTAAAAAAAGATGTATCATTGCTTCATCAGCGATATGCTGCATGCTATGCATATTTGCCAGTCAGTGAATTCAATGTAGTCAGACCCTTAGCTCCGAACAACGAATTTACTGGCTTTCACGATTCTCAGCTCTCGAATTTCCTTACGGTCATCACTTAACATTGCTTGTGATAAATTTTCCGCAAGACAAAAATTAGGGCTACGTTGTATCACACGGATCGCAAAGATGACGCGATAATCTAATAGTGCTCCACAACTGCTTTGCCCCATCTTCGCACGATGAATCCACTGTGATTGTAAACAACATCGGAGCATTGTCTAAACATAACCACAACTGCTATTTAGACTCAACTCATTTTTTCGTCATTGCTATAAACTTTCACTACATAGTATTACATGTACATCGCCAGCGTTTGAAGTTCTGCTAAGGGTTGCAAATGCCAATGCCAAAATTGAACTATTCTGATCGCAGTTGTCAACCTCCCACTATGTTCCAGGGTCTTTTTTAGATTAGTTCTTTTTAGATATGTTCAAAGAGCAGTTAGACCTTTCACGACCGCGTTACTAATGTGCCTCAAATATTACTGGTCAGTAATTAGGTCAGTCAAAGTTGCATATGCAAAATCCGGTTCAATTTTATCAAAGCACACTGCTGGCAACTGTTCACACGTTGATAACCCTATACCAGTTGGTCCAGAGAAAGCATGGGAGGACCTCTTGTTGCTCCACCAAGACGCTGGGCTAGATGGACTAGATGTTGCAGTGGTAGTTCATTCGCATGAAGCTGACATACTATAACCACTGTAAGGGTTTGTGAAACTCAACCTCCAGCAAACCACTGCTTTGTGAAGCTGGTGGTGTACAAACCACTGAAAGGGTTTGTGAGCCTCAACCTCTATCAATCCATTGCTTTGTCCCACATTCGTGTCATCACACCCAAGAGCGACTAGTTTGTCTACATTTAAGGGTTGTTGGGGCACCTCAAGTATACTCATCCAAACATTCTAAAATTTGCATGCTAAATAAGAAGTATATAAAAGGCAAGTATATATATATTATCGGCAACAATTAATATATTCTTTAAATTTGATGCAACCTAATATACATATAGACATATATGACCAGAATATATATATATGTGACCAATATATGTGACCAGAATATATATATATATATATATATATATATATATGCAGTGTTATGCATGTACATATAGGGCCTATTAATGTATGTATACTCAGAGAAAGTAATGGAGAGAGAAAGCGACATTCAATGAAGCACATTTCAGGTAACTCCAAAAAGCTCTGTAATAACTCATGGAAAGAAAAAAACATATGTATTATGTATAACTGCATAAATAATGTATGTATATAATATGTGTATTGTGTATGTTATGTCTATGCATACATGCATATGTGTGTATGTATGTACCAACATTAATTATATATATATATATAATTTATATGCTTTAGTGCTCATTTATGTGCGTATATGGAGTAAAGACGGGCTAGAGTTCGAGAGATATATCGCGCTTGTTACAAGCGCTCGTTAATTAGTGACCATGTCCCATGAGAGAAACAGACAGACAGACAGACAGAGAGACAGAGAGAGACAGAGAGAGACAGAGAGAGAGAGAGAGAGACAGACAGAGACAGACAGACAGACAGAGACAGAGACAGACAGACAGAGACAGAGACAGAGACAGAGACCGAGACAGAGACAGAGACAGAGACAGAGAGACAGCAATAAAGAGAGACAGCCAGACAGACAGGGAGAGAGATGAAGACAGACAGAGAAAGCAATACAGATAGATGGATGGACGGATGGATGGATGGATGGAACGATAGATGGAACGATAGATGGATATATAGATGAATAGATAGATAGATAGATAGATAGATAGATAGATAGATAGATAGATAGATAGATAGATAGATAGATAGATAGATAGATAGATAGATAGATAGATAGATAGATAGATAGACAGACAGACAGACAGACAGACAGACAGACAGACGGACAGACAGACAGACAGACAGACAGATAGATAGATAGATAGAAAGTGAGCGAGAGGAAAACGAAGAGTAACGATTTAGTCGAGAGACGATATACGTCTGGCGTGTCATGTCACTTCCTCCTCCATTATTTAACGTCGTGACATCTGGTGACCGGTTCTAACCGAACGCCGCATCGTATACCTAAAGACACAGACATTGATCGCTGTCTGCTCGAAGACCACTGACTGCTGCTGCTTCGGCTCATCTGTATTCACTAACGACTTCTTAATGTGACCAGAATGCACTGTCAGACACAAACGTTCATTGTGATCGACAACCAGCCACTTTTGCCCGCTTCTCATTACACGGCATGTGTATGGCTGTTAGACATTCATTTAGTGTCGTGTATGTGTGCGTGTATGTGTGGTCGTTTCAGCCACATTAGTATCTGCCAAATACTTTTTTGTGAGTGTTAGAGAACCTTCGTCGTTCTAATTGTCTGCCACGTATTATACTGAGGGTGGTTGTGGGAGGGTTAGATGGGCGCAGCACTAATGGAGTTTTCACAGTCTTTGCTTCTGCCTGACACGAAATGAGGTCCTTTGCACTGAGCTCGCTTCTATCTCACAGTCTGTCTGTCTGCATGCCTCGAGTCTTCCTCTGTCTGTCTCTCTGTCCCTGTGTTGCTCTCTTTCGGGAACACAAAGAATTCCATCATAGGATTTGCCTATTCAGCACTAAGTGGATGCCTCTCACTCGCTAGCATTCAGCTCCAACGTCATATGTTATTGTCATGGCAACCACTCGTATCATCAGCAGTTGCAGCAGCAGCAGTAAGAACAGGACTTAACATCAGTAGTCGTAGTATAGCAGCATAGACTAGTAGTTTCAACGGGGATGTAGTTGCACTGTTGTAGGCTATACGCGTACACATCTTCTCATGTGTAGCCTACTTTCTAGCCATGTACGACTTGCATTTAAGAGTTTCGAGAAATTCTTAGGGACTCGTAATCGTAAACTCAAACTTTCTAAAGCGCTGCTCTAAAGCTAAGGGCACCAGCTTATTCACGAGCGCTGCGTCGTATCAGATAGATCCTCGCCACAGATCGATGTCCAGTGGCTATCCGAGTCCGATTGCCAGAGAGAGGAGGCAGAACAACCTTCAATTTTCTTCATTACAGTAAATTACAAAATAATAGAAAACATTACTTCTTTCTGCTCCTATACGCTTCGTTCAGTGCTGGATATGGAAAATCAGTTTTATTGTAATAATTGCATGAATTTGTAACCTTGAAATGAGCTCAGACGGCAAGTAGGAGTAAATGGATTCAAATGAGTGCAATGGGTGACCCGTCAAAACAGCCCCGTCAAAATCGCCCAGCGTCAAAATAGCCCCGTCAAAATAACCCCGTCAAAACAGCCCCGTCTTAAACGACTACGACAGAAAACAATGTGAAAATGTTTTCAACAAGATTTATTCATTTATAAGAAGATACTAATAAAAGATAGGCCTACTACTCTAAAAAAAAGACTACAAGCATGAAATGTTAAATGTTTTTCTACGAAACGCGAACAAAAGTTTCTAGGTATTAGGTAATAATTGTGACCATCTAAAAAGAAAGTTAATGTCGATGTCTTAAGCAAGAGCCAATTAGTGATCCGATTTCCAATTAACAAATTAATTTGTTTTTGGTCAGTATGTGTCAGAACCACCTCTTTGAAGTATTGGTTCTACTTTTGTTGAAATCAAAACATTTCTTGTAATATTCAACTTATTAGCCATTGTGGAACTGCTTGCCTTTGGCGTATTTATGGGGCTATTTTGACGGGGCTGTTTTGACGGGGCTATGTTGACGCTGGGCGATTTTGACGGGGCTTTTTTGACGGAGCTATTTTGACCGGTCTATTTTGACGGGGTGCCGAGTGCAATGTGTATGTATATTCTTTGTCAATCAATCAATATTCGTTTAATATTTGTCGCGTTAACTATCAAACTTGTCGGGGTAAATATCAAACTCCAAGTCCTTATTTGGAGTGCCGCCATGTGTTTTTATTTTTATTATTGTTCTGATGCCCTTCAGCAAAACCTTTCGTTAATGTTCCATTGGTGGTCTAATTTGAACAATCATGCAAATGACCAAGTCACATAGATTTCATCTTAACCAATTTCTGATGGAGATTTCGTTGATGATAGTTTCAGAGGCGTATGTATTCGTCCCAATTTAGTAGTCTATGATATTGACATTCAAAACTACTTGGCATTATTATCATTTTTGTATTCGTTTATTGGTTCTCAAACAGATGGACACACCGCTATCTGGTAGGCCAACATAGAATGTATAAAATGTAGGTGTACGGGTCATAGTAAGACCTATACATGTAGAGTAAACTTCAACTCACAAAATCTTAAAAGTAGCCTCAAACGACCCACGGGTGCATCTATAAAAACTTGTATTTTTTCCATATCCATGATTAAAATATACAGCTTTCACATAATTATTCGGCAATTCCAGCTAAGTTCAGTGAAGTGTATCCGACTTCGTGAAGGTTTTCTCAGGCACAGTCACCGTTACACAGAGGTATAAGAACTTCTCAATAGCTCTCTAAATAGGCGCACTGTAAGTTCACATCTACAATGCACAAGGTGTGTCGTTTGACCAGTTAAGCGCTATATAAATATTCAGGTGCATAAATACATGCAAGCATACACATAGGCCTACACGTGTACTCGTTGTATGCATGTACGCGCATTTATGTATGTATTTAATCATGTAAGTAGTTATGTAGGCCTATGTATGTGTGCATACAACTTGTATGTACGCTTATTTATGTATCTATGCATGTATGCATGTATTATAATTATTATCCACAAGGATTACGTAATTTCAGCCGAAAATCGAGATGAGGAGGACAATATACTTCCGACCAAACCAAAAACAAAGCATAACTGTTTTTACCCAAGACAAGCGATGTAGTAGGCTCTATACCACTAAAGAAGGTAAACTGTTCAACTTACCAACGCTATTTCAAAAAGTCTATGTATTTTTAGGACATCAGCCTATACGCTATAAGTAAAATCTGTAGCTTTCTTTGTGCACATGCATGATGTATATTTATTGTATGGATGCATGCACGGGCCATGCAAAATATGGACAGATTCTGTATGCCGTGATTGTGTTTTCTTTAGGGGCAGAGCCTACTATATCGCTTGTCTTGTGTAAAAGAGGTTTTCTTTTGTCCTCCTTAATTAAAGTGACTGCTATATTGGTAGAATGATAAAAAAGCTTGTCAGTTCTTTCTTAATTGACGATCGTATGAATTGACGTGAAGCGGGTAGATCGTATTCTAGAGCGCCTCTGAATAGTTATTCTGAGAGAGGCGCTATATAAATCTGTAGATACGATACGATGCGATACTTAGGCTCGGAGTAGATACTGCGTTCAGTAATATCTCAATGAGACTACACTCTCGTAGGGACTACACATTTATTTCATTCATCACTTGACAGAACGTGCAATGGCTTGCTCATAGATCATTTCGCCTCCGACGAGGAATCTGGAAGGGGCGCTATGTAAATTTCTATTGATTGATTGATGGACAATGGGGCTTGTCGTCAGAGAACAATGAACTGGATCTAAATTTGTATCCTATTGCAATTACGAATTTGCCTGAAGGAACTAGACTAGACCTTTTGCTCCAAGCCACATAACTGTCCTTCTAAACTATTAGAAAATTTATAACGTGAGCGTTCGAATAGAAATGGCCACAACAGTAGCCTACTGTTGCCAGGCATTTACTTATTGAAAATCACAGATCTCAGCAAGGATCATAGCAGGCAGAAGTCCAACACGGTCCAAATGGAAAACAAACCACAACTGGTTTGCTATAATTATTAATGTTTTAAGTATTAATAGGAACAAGTAGACTGCGATAAAGACAACAGAAAGACGTAATTAAGACTGTCAGAATAACTCATAGTAGCCTAGTTGTTTTGTTTACGTCTGCCATGAAACAAGTTCATCGTCGATCTGCGATACAGTAAAAGCAGTGATAGTGGTAGAAGTAGTAGTAGTGGTGGTAGTAGTAGTAGCCTAATAGTAGTAATATATAATATTTTCGTTTATTCAGACAATCCGGTTGACACACCGCAACCGGTTACAGTGTACAATTATGCAATTGAAACAATTCACAAGAACACAAATGACAGAAGACATAAATCTTAACTACTAACAGAGCAGACAGCCTGCAATACGCGTAATGGTAGTTAAATTCGACTCCTGTAATAACTTGTGATCATCCATTCATAATATGAATTGTAATCATACTGCGGCGTGTCAGTTTGAAATAATAAACGAAGCTAATTAATAAATTAGACTGGTAGTGGTGGTAGCAGTAATAGTAGTAGAAGTAGTAGCAGCAGCAGCAGCGGCAGCAGTAGTAGTAGTAGCAGTAATTTTTATAAATTAATCACCTACTTCGTTTCTGAGGTATTATCTCGGGCAAAATAATAATAATAATAATAATAATAATAATAATAATAATAATAATAATAATAATAATAATAATAATAATAATAATAATAATAATAATAATAATAATAATAATAATAATAATAATAATAATAATATAGATAATAATAATAATAATAATAATAATAATAATAATAATAATAATAATAATAATAATAATATAATAATAATAATAATAATAATAATAATAATAATAATAATAATAATAATATAGATAATAATAATAATAATAATAATAATAATAATAATAATAATAATAATAATAATAATAATAATAATAATAATAATATAGATAATAATAATAATAATAATAATAATAATAATAATAATAATAATAATAATAATAATAAATAATTATAGATAATAATAATAATAATAATAATAATATAGATAATAACAATGATAATAACCATCATCATCATCATAATAATGATAAAAATCGGTTGTAGTAACGTTCGCGAACAGCTCTATTTATGTAGCGCATGAAACAGATGAAACTCCAATCGTAAGGTCATCCCTTCCGTGTGACGTTGACTCTTATGTCCATCCGGTTTCCGGTGTCCACTTCCGGTCATGACGTCTACACGCTGCTGAACCACAGCTGCAGACCGTCAGCGGATGTGGGTGATCGCAAATGCCGGAAGGAAGTCGTCCGATGGTCTGCCATGGTCCTTGTCTGGTGGATGAACCTCCTCCGGCGGCGGTGGATAAGGAGGGATACGGCGGAAGAGGAGACGCTCCATCGGTAGAGACGACCAGGGTCCTTGCAGCCGTCGACTGGATCGTCCGGTGATCGAAGAGGAACGTCGTCGGCCAAGTCTGACTTCGCTTCCTTTTGTAATAGGAAATGCAAAGGATATTCTTCGATTAGGTCAAGAGGTCAAGGCATCACTGATCGCTTAACTCAGTTTTAAGAAACTATGGTACAAACTGTCCTTTTCTGCTGGGGTTGGTTCTGAGCAGTTATATTGAGGAAGCGCTATATAAATGATGTTAACTGACTGAAACCAAGGAAGAGATGGATGGACAATGTGGGCGAATGGTTGGAATTATCAACGGAAAGGTTGTTGCGAGAAACCGAGAACAGGAGAGGATGGAGAAGAATCGTCTACAATGCGACCAACCCTCGTATCGAGGACGGTTGAAGAGAGAGAGAGAGAGAGAGAGAGAGAGAGAGAGAGAGAGAGAGAGAGAGAGAGAGAGAGAGAGAGAGAGAGAGAGAGAGAGAGAGAACTGACTGAATATAATATGTAGTATGGTGAATTGCCTTGAAATGCATTGCAACTTGCTCAGTCACTCAGTCATTGTGCAACCATTCATTCACTGATTCAGTAACAAAATCACTAATAGAGCTGTAAACGTCGTTGAGCGCTCTGTTAAGCGAATTATGATATAATTGCAGCGATTTCACAAATCCATTGTCTGCATTAATATTTGATCATTCTTTAGTAAAACATTACATGTTGCTGCACTTTTGGCGTGTAATCATGGTTAGTCTATATGGCTGAATATTTATACGAAGCTTTCAATGTGAATAAGAATTATCTGGAAGCAAATAATGCAAAAGACTAGAAAGACAGGAGGAATGCAGAATAGGACACGAAGGGGAATAGGAGTGGAAGAGAGAAGCGAAGGAAGACGAGAATGGAGGAGTGTTTTAGAAAACAGGAGGTGGTAGTGATGGTGTTGGTGATGGTGATGGTGGTGGAAGTGGAAGTGGCTGAATGTAATGGTGTTGGCATTGAAATTATGCGGTTGTAGGTTGGTTAGTTGGTGGTGGTGATGGTGGTGGTGGTGGTGGTAATTGTCTGGTGGAGGTGGCTGAGATGATTATAATGATGGTGTTGTTGTTTGTGGTGGCTGGCTGGCTGTTGGTGGTAGTGTTGTCGGTGGGTTGGTTCGTTGCTGCTGATTGTGGCTGTCGTAGTGAAAGCGATTGTGGTGGATGATGCTGTTCTCGTTGCAGTTTTAGTTGTTTGTGGTGGTGGTGGTGGTGGTGGTGGTGGTGGTGGAGGTGGTGGTGGTGGTGGAGGTGGCGGTGGTGGTAGTGGGAGTGGATACAGAGGCTGTTTGACGTCTGTCATAAGCCGTCCGTGTGACATACCGCTGGACAAGATTTATCTGCCTATATGCATGGCTGGTTTTTCAAATAATCCTTTGGTGAGCCGACGTCTCTGTCGAGGTCAGGTGCTTGACAGTGATGCCTGGATCTATTACACGTCAGACTCATCTCATTAAATCCCTGACCAGACCTGTCAATCGTCGGCTGTCGGCGCTATGGTCCTACCAACACACATAAAAGAACCATGCAGGAAACCTTGCTCGCTCATAAGCGATCGAATATATAAGCTCGGATCTGAAAAGTAGCAGGAGACGAGTTGGCTTTGAACAATGACAACGCTTGAATGATGTGTCGTTATTGTTCAATAATGATTTTTGTCGTAGAATAGATGAATATCCTGAAGGATTACAACTGAAGATTGTTTAGCCCTCGTTTCTTACAGCTAATCTGCTTTTCATTCTAGTCTTAAATTTCCGAATTCCTTTGTCGTTGCTCCTGTATATTGTAACGATTGTTGTAGACTCTTTAGAAGTTCTCCTGTTCAAATCTTGTACACTGCAAATACTGTTATGGAGCCATCAACTGCTTTCGAAACACCCGTCGTCCAGTTTGTGATTCAGCGAAAAATACTTCAGCGTCAGTATAATATCTCCAAGGCACATTAGTTGTTGAATGTGGAAGTGACTTTGTAAATCTATGACTACAATTGCAACTTATTTTCTACCTATTTGTAGAACGGATGCGAGGCTCAGTCTGTCTGTCATTTTGATGTTCAGTGAGTCGACTGATTCGCAAAACCAAATCCTTTGTCTTTTAGAGCTGAGCAGACGTAGCACTTACTTTTTGGCGTACCTCGTACCACATACGAGCAGAACTCCTCCGACAAACACACCCAAAGCCACTCCCAGAGAAACTATCAACAACAAACCTATGAAAATAAAACACAATCGTAGTTGATTATATCTCAAATCTCTTTCTTATCAAAGAGAAACAAAGCGACATTGCGTCAACAAGTTGTCAGTCAGGATCTAAGCTATTCTTAAAATAACTTCGCTATTTTAGGTCTATTATTTAGAGATAACAGTAATTTTTCATTAAACCTACTCTTGAGCCTGTTTAACAACGAATATTCTACTTAACCCTGAATTTCTTCGTGCGCCATTACGTTTAAAGATTCCATTACCGGAACTAGATATGCTTCAAGATAGTTTTGGCCGAATTAGGCCTCCTGGATTACCACAACTGTCAGATGACTGTGCTTTATTTTTAGGTCATTGTCTTACACGCCACTTCGGAATGTTTAAAATTTGAACCTGTTCATTTGCAGTGACATATGCGTCAGGTGTAAAGATCCACAAAATTTTAAATTGTCATTTAGAATAACTTTAGATGGACAGGATTGGCTTACTGATAGGGAAGCCATTGGCATCATCTTCGACATCATTGGCAGGTATGGATGCAGTGCAGTTGTCCTGGAAAGCCCCATTCCAGTTGAGCTGTGCACATTCCAGCTGTTGTCGAGTGGAGAAGTTGGAACTGGTACATTTCAAGATATTACTCTGACGAGTCGCTTCTTTTCCGGAAGATATGAAACACGGTGTCGCTGTAGAATGATAAAGATGTTCAAATAATTATTAGATGGTGCCAGCCTCAGCAACTGAGAATGCAGGTGTCTCCACCTCTGCGTCCAGAGTTCGAGTTATGATGATCACTTGAGACTATTAATTTTCTTTTTAGGTATTAAATTTGTGCATATGAACGCTTGTAGTTAAGCCTTAGTTAAGTCTTTAATCGAACTGATTTAAATAAACGAATTTTAGTTATATATTGTGTGAATAACCATATTAATTAATGACTATTATTATCTTCATCGGTTGTCCTAACATTAGTAGGCTACGTGAATAGACCATCGCTACTTTGGTGACCCTACTCAGCGGGATCCTGATCCCTTCTGGGCCTCCCATTGTAGCCAATTTTATGTTTAATTACTCTGCTTGTCTTTTTGTTACAATTGGTTGCAATATAACTTTTGATTGATTGATTGATTGATTGATTGATTGAAAAGCTGTTTTGGTTTTGGATTGCTGTTGTTCCTCATGCGCTTAAGCTGAAAGAACTAAGACTCTTTGATCAATGGGCTACATCTCTGGACAACCTATCTGACACGACGCAGCGCTCGTGAATAAGCTTGTGACCTGCGCTCAAATTAGAGTAGCACTTTAAAAATTCAGAGTTTCTTATTACAATTACGATTCATACGCATCCGCCTATAATAATGGCGGTCAAAAAAGTGTAAAATGAGCAATTACTTTACCCTAACTTATATCATTTGTTTTAGACTATGTTACCACATCCATCGTAAAGTACTTTACCTTTTTGATCTAATCAAGCATGCTACTGCATTCTATAACCCATTAAGATTAGTCCTAATCAGAATTTAAACCATAAATGCGCTATGAAAATTTGACTTACGTCACATTACAATACGATAAAATAAAATTAACTTCAATTAAATAAAATATAATACAATATCAAATTAACAAAGGCAAGACTATTACACGATCACTGCACGAGTTTATTACTTGTGTAAAATGAACTTTTAAAATTAGGCCTACCGTTGGTGGCTGCAGACCTTAAAAACTGACTCTGCATAAGAAAAGTAAATACACGGTGATTCAATAAAAAGTAAGCCAAACTTTATAAACAAATATTAAAACTTGAACTATATTTTATTAATAATATTTTCAAAATAAAAATATGCATAGACTTACTTTTTCATTTTAATGACTTTCGGTTTATATTTCCTACTCAAAAAAGCAGACGATAATACGATTGAAAATATAAACAAGAAACTAGCAATTTCCGAAAAAAATGCCTTTTAGTAAACAAGATTTACACATGATAAAAGGTTTAACGGAATCCAAAAATGACAGCAACCGTCAATTTCTACAAGAGTTTCCAGAAAAACACTGGACCAGAAGCGGATTAGATAAATTGCTTCGAAAAATTAGCGTAACAGGGTCAGTCGACCGCGTCATTGGTAGTGGCAGACGAAGGTAAGCGCGCACTGAAGAAACGCTTGTTTGAAAACGCTCGCTTGAAGAAAAGGCTTGCGTGCAAGCAGAAGGAGGACATTTTGAACATCTTCTTTAATTAAATAATCAAACCATACTACTAAGAGTTTCATCACAAAATATTAAATACTGTTTTCATTTTAGAAGTACTTATATGAAATACAAAGTGTGGCTTACTTTTAATTGAATCACGGTGTACATGCGCTGTACAGTGAACAAAAGAACACATGGAAATCACCTTCATAATAGAAGACGAAATAGAAGTCTGATGATTTGGTGACGGTGAAGTCGATGTCGATGACGTTGTATGACGACATGTACACCTGACTGACCCTGGCTGACCCCTCGCATTCGGTCACGACGCGTACGAACTGTCTCTCTCGGATGACGGCCAACTGGTAGCAGATGCGCGGCCGAACTGGGGTGAAGCGGCCCCACTCGTCCAGGGGGCCAATGCGAGCGAAGTTGAGCAGGGTGACGTTGATCTGTTGGTCCGGATGGACGTAGATACGCCACGGACACTCGCGACCTCCGCGTCCCGTCTCCATGGCTACGACACTTGGAAGGTAACCTGTTTGTGACGTCAGGACGACTGGCGAATGTACGCTGCACGTCTCGTCGTTAGTGGTAACAACTGAAATGAAATATCATCTGGTTTGAACGTGGAAGCCAAATTAGAGTACATTCAGTCCAAATGGAGTCCCAGACTGACAAATACGCTATTAATTTCCCAAGCGGGCACGGACTTTAGTTATCTCTTGTTGGCCGTCCCTTTCAGCTATTAGCAGCGGTCACATAAAAATACTAATTAAAAAATTATATAATTGTTTTCGTTGTTTGCTGCCGTCGTCGTCATCGTCGTTGTCGCAATATTAATTGTGCTTTATAATTCAGCGTTGCACTTATCATCATCATTAAGGTACTTATTGCAACAAGCGATTAACTATTCATTTCATCACTCATTTCAGAGATTTATATAGCGCCCCTTCAAGATTATCACTCAAGAGGGCTGCCGACCCAACTCCTATTAAAGATAACAAGAGAACAGTCTAGAGGTTAGGGCTCTAGACTTTAGGCGTAGAGTCACAGGGAGCCCATTCCAGATTGCAGAGCCAGCAGCAGAAAAGGCAAGGCACTGCATAATAGATGTCCGCGACCGGAAGACAAGAAGAAACTGTTAACTAACCCTCAGCTCTTGTTTTTTTCTGTGAAGACAGATGCTGGTGAAATTAATTCAAGTAAGAGAACGTAAGAAAAATGGATAAGTTATAAAAGGAATGGTGATGCAGGTGGTAGTCAAACAGGTGACGATCCGAATGACATCAGATTCTTAATATGTATCATTACTTGATATTATGTATAATTCTTGATGTAGCCTATCACGTATCAAGGTGTAGGCCTATTTAGTGTGCGTGTTTTGAATCTGTGTTTCCATTAAACGGATTACTGAACATCGATACCGGTATCATAAGTGGAAATAGTGAAAATAACAATTGCGAGTGATAATTAAGACTGCTGATTTCTGGAGATTCTTTTGAGTGCATATACATTATACAATGTACAGTGTTGCGACTCCCTCTATATTATATGGCACGTCATGACGTTTGCATTTCTGCACGCAATATGCTTAAATACTCAGAGCCTGTAATTCATTTAATTCATTCATTCATTTCAGAGATTTAAATAGCGCCCCTTCAAGATTATCTACTTAGGAGCGCTCCCGACCCAACCTCTGCTAAAGAGAAGTCTTGAGGTTAGAGAAGAACGTGGCCGGAAGGGCTCTAGGCATTAGGTATACCACCTTTTCTGTTAACAGCCAAGTCATCTACGTACCTGACAAACATCGGTAGCTGACCTCGAGGTATGGAGTCAGATCCTCTGGACATGGATGACTGCCGCTATGAAGTAACGACACCGGAACTTCGCAGAACCTCCTTCCGGAACACAGACGATCCAGCTGAGCCAGAACATCCACCGAACAACCAAGGTAACCGTAGTTAAAACGGACGCAGCGACTGAGTCGCATTCGACCGTAGACGGCTGAATCGAGAAGGATGATCTCGTTCTGTGGGTCGCATGTCGCCTGGAACACTTCCAGTTGGCAGTATTCTCTCGTTGCTAGAAAACAGTTCATCAACAACAGGCTCTTCCCAATTCTCTTCTGCTCTTCGAAACGTTATGTTAATGTCAGTAGAAGCGTATTCCTGTTAGACTGAAACACGTAAGTTTATATTGAAGTACATTTGATTTCATTATTAAGTTTGCAGAAAACAAATGATGAGCTGCTCTCTTTTGTTCAGACTATCTTCATCCCCCGTAAAAAGATTTATTTGTACCATAGGCTTACATTTCTTTCCTATTCAAAGGCCTAGTACTGCGCTATTGCTGCAACAAACTCGACTAATTCATAAGTCACATTTGATTACATTACATCGTACTGGTTTACAATGAGCTGCAATCTGTACAGTATATCACATTAAATGGGCCACAGTGTGTCACATAGCCTAAACCTACACATTGGAGTCGCAGCATATTCTGGAAATCATAAAATCAGTCATGCATGACGGAGCATATATTATCAGCATTAACGTCGCCACGGGGGCCAACCATGCTCGGACTGGTGCCTGGAATTCGTGCAAATCCGGTGAGTTTTTTTCGGGGGGGGATACCCATCTGTGTCTTGACATTTTCTTCCATTAGTCTTGAGCCATCACCCAAGGGCAGTTACTAACAACTGAGTCTCGCACAGACTGGAGTGGTTGCTGCTACTCTTTCGACCAGGTTCAAGGAAAGACGACTCGTGCCAGGTCGCTCGGAGTTGCAACCCCAAGCTCCTACAAGACCCGCTGTTAGAAATTAAACAGATTTAAGAGGGTGCTTTAGTGTCACAAATCTGGAAAATCTCACTAACTAGGACACTTTTAGGAATGCCATGCAAGAGGTAGCCGGTGCAGTCCTAGGTTTCTGAAGCGTGCCAAAGAAAGAATGGATCAGTGACGACATGAGGGATATGTTTTCAATGAAAAGAGCGACGAGACTGGCAGGAGCCAATACAGACCATGTCACACCAAACAAAGAGTGCAAGAAGTCGGTTAGACCAGACAGACAGGAGTGGACCGACGAAATTGTTAAGATGGCACAAGAAAGTCTGGCCCGAGGTTTTCATGTGGACGCTTTCGATCACTCCAGACGTCTTCCAAAGGATCAACAACTCAATCTCGATCTTGAATGAGACATTCATATGCGTTAAATAGGCAATACTGGCAAGGTGGCGTGAGCATTACGATTCAGTGTTCATCCCCCCACCAACATCCACCCACTCATCAGGACAAATATAGGGTTGACACTGACGACTCAGAAATTGACATGGGAGTGCCTTTGGAAGCAGAGGTCGCTGATGTCCGGGATATAAAGAATGGAAAGGCGCAGAAATACACCAGAAATGCTCAAAGAGAGTAAAGAGCAAGCCAGCTTATGGCATACAGATGGTCTGGTAAACAGAATTAATCCTAGGGGCTGGTGAAGAGGGATTATATTCCCGTTCTATAAAGGTAGATGCAACAGGAGGGAATGCAAAAAATCACCCTTCTGGCTGTCTCAGAGAATGTGTTCTCGTGTGTCATGTGAAAGATCAACCTCTGAAGCATTGCAGACGGGAGCAAAATGATTTCATTCAACACATCTCCACAGCGGACAGGATTTTCACCTTTAACACTCTCATCCTGACCCAGCGCGAGTACTAGCAAACACTTTGGATTGCTTATGTGAAACTGAAGGCCGCACTCGACACGTTAGACAGGAAGCACTCTGGCGCTGATTTCATCGCTGGAGTCTCCTGTCGGGCTCAAACGTACCCTATATGCTGACATCCTGAGTTCAGTATGAATAGAAGGGGAACATTTGAATGGGTTTTCATTTCAAAGTGTGGTCCGACAGGGCTTTCAAATGGCTCCAGATCTCCGTGCGGCATTAATGGACGAATTTTACAGCCCTCGTCCATTGCGGTAAGCGCCATTATCGGGAGAAGGTCTTCACAGATCTAGATTATGAACACCTTTTATTACGCCAAAGAGGCAGAACAACAACCAAACGACAAAAACTTGAGAATAAAAAGAAAACATATTGCATTAATTATAGTCCATTATAGAAGATCAGCTAAGTGTACACAAGTCATCGAATTTACTATGCAGTGGAGCAATGGCATCATGTTTCTTCATGAATACCAAGGCAAAGCAATCATCATTATGGTAATTATCTTATACGTATGTCCACAACAAATTATGAATAGCAACATTTCCAGAACATTTCAAATAAAAAATATAGTTTACAACGATGTACTTTCACCAGAAAAGTGAAATCCAGCCTTATTATTGTCGATAAGAGTCAAGACCCTGTCATGGGATCGTGGGCGAAGAGCATAGGTAGCTGATTTCCTTGGTGGGAGCAACTTATGTAAAACATGCCCCAGATTGTTTAGAACAGCTGTGAAGAGACCGGTATCAGCCTGCCTGGAGAGCTTGTCAAAGGCTGGGCTGTCAATTGGTAGATATCCCAGCCGGGTCATCCTACTTATAGTGGATTGGATCCTGTTTTTATCCTGCTGACGAGCAAAACCACATCATAGCCATGAGCAACTAAGATGCGTAATGCATACATGGAGGACTGTCTAGCCTTGCAGTATATTCGATCTATATGCGCTTTAAATTTAGTCGCGGAGAAGGATCTCGCAGAACTAAATTTCTGCCTTCATACAGTATGGCGGAAGATCCAGAACAAAACCGTGTGTGGTGTCACATCGTTGAAACGTTTAGCGAGTTTGCCACCAGAAAAGGAGATCACCCAAGAACAGAAAATACCTTAAGCAAAAGTATGAAATTGTCTTGCATTTGCTAGCTGTCTTTAGTCTTCAAACCGTTACATTGTTGTAAAATAGCGCTTCCCAAAAAGGATTAACCAGAGACGCTCCTGACTTAACGTCAAAATTCCAGGATTTTATAGAATGGTTTCAGATGCTTTCGAAATTTGAGTAGGGCCTAAAGGAAGACCAATAGAGGTGCTCATGTAACAGAGCGCTAGACATTTATTCCAGAAAGTTGAACCGATCACCGCAGAAGTTCGGACCAAGGGAAACATTAGGCTATACTCAATTAATCAGGAATTAATCAGGGCCTATCGCCAAAGAAGACCTATCTTCGTGACCTAGCGCTGAACAAAAAAGGTCATCAGAAATTTTGGTGACGTGCAGTTGTAGCGGTGTTACCGGTTAAAACCATAGTTGTAAAAAACGTTTTTTTCGTTTTTTATTCTTTTCCAAAAAACGTCGTTTTTTTCGTTTTTTATTTCTCGTCACGTTTTTTTCCGTTTTTTTATGTACATTTATTTATTTATTTACTGTCACTTATTATCTGTTTAATTTCGTTTTTGTGTGATATCCCTTACGTTATCTCCGTCCTTTCAAGGATTCATCTAATTTACGTCACTATTTCAATGTCACAAGTTGAGAAATAAATAGGACAGTACAGGAAATAAAATTTATAAAAGTAATTTGAATTTCTAAGTTATCCAAAATGCGAAATGTTGCCTTTGTACACAGTAATCTCCGATTGACTGATAAACTGACTGATATAACTTCAAATTAAGTTCTTATATAAGTCAAAATTGTAAGTAGGCTACAATTTTTAATTAAGAACACTCTATAGGCCTACTTACCAAGTTTAGTTTTAAATTGTTTATGTCAGCATGGACTTACGTGGACTTATGTTTACAACTTAAATTTGAAAATATTTCAATATTTTTAATTTCTCAAACTTATGAAAAAGAAAATAATTGTTGTTTATTACCTTTACTTGGTGTTTACTGAAAAAATTATGTGAGCTATTTGCGGATTAAAATTAAATTGTGTAGACAAGGTTTTTAATTTTAAAATACAGTAAAAGATGTAGCAAAGTCAAATTATTTTCTTTTCCGTTTTTTCTCGTTTTTTTCCGTTTTTTTCAATAAAACGACGTTTTTTCCGTTTTTTTATTTTGATTTTACCGTTTTTAACAACTATGGTTAAAACTCGATGATTAGAGACACCTTAGAGGCTTAAAGGTAATTTTCGTTGACCTCTGCTTTATCTGCCCTACAACTATGCCTATGTCTTCATAGCTACAATGAGTGTGAGCATAAGATCTTGTACAAAATGTAAGTAAATGTACAATCTATAATTATAATCAGACTGAAAGCTGAATATAGTTACACAAATTTAGCTCAAAATATTTTATTACGCCTATAGAAAGCGCCTATAGCGTAGAGAGACGCCAGCTTAGCATTTGAACAGCTTTGAGACAGCAGAGTTATTTTAATATCGAAAGAGCCCATAGTAGACAAACAAATCCTGTTATTGTTGCGCGTCGGCTTAGTGGATCCGAAATGCTGACTTGTGATAGTTTTTGTAGTTACAATCACATTCACTGGCTCCCCTTACTGTTCGAATTCAGCTTAAGGTTCTTACTTCCATTTACCGGTCTTACTCTGCAGGGCCTATCGCCAAAGAAGGCCTATCTTCGTGACCTCATCCGCCTGCCGACTTCAACCTCCTCTCTTCGTCCACTACGATCACTTGACCGGCCTGATCTCCTTGTTCCACTAGCAAGAACTGCTATAAGGCCAAAACTCGAGCTTTTGCCTTCATTGGTCCTGCACTAAGGAATCCGCTCTCTCCATCGACACGTTCTTCGCTGTTAATTGGTAGTCCAAGTGTCTCTTTCCGCTGTCTCAAAACCACTTTCTTTTCTCTTTTCGTGCTGAGAGCGCCTCTGAATAGTTATTCTGAGAGAGGCGCTATATAAATATTTCGCACTGGGAGCGCCTCTGATTGGTGCGCACTACTCTTTATAAACAATATGACTACAATACAATCACTTGCTTTTCTTGTTTATTTCTTTATCAAAGAGTACGTTTCTACGAAGCACCACAGTATCAGAATCCGACTACAATAGTCACATAGGCCATCCTCATCTTCATCAACCTGTCGATTCTCCATCCATTCTAGGATCGGACTAATGAAGGAAGCACCGAAGACGAAGATGCCACTTATCCTCATACGTTACCCGACGGACGAGGACTACACCAACGACGGCCAATTTTCTGCACAGCTTTGTACTTTTGATAATAAAGCAATCACGATCCTCTGTCGTCTTTGTCCGCCGGCCACGAAGGAGACGACGGTGGACGGACGGAGGGAGCAGCCGGGGCCGGTCGACCGCCCAACCGGAGAGGGACAGAGGGGAGGCGGCGATCGAGGAAGGGCTGAGGGGGACAGCGAGCGCCTGGTGAGTTAGGACGGTTATTAATGTCCCCAGGGGAAGCTGCGACATGCCGACCATTCGGATAATAAAACGAGTCCTGCGGGCTACTACGACTGTCGAGAACGACATGCTTACGACGACGACGACGACGAGAAGAGAAGGAGGGAGATGAGCCGGCACTTTACAACACGCTACCAGTCGTATACAAAGACACACCGGTCGCCATGTTGCTCGTCGCTCGTGTAATATTATAGAATATTTATATGGCCCCTTTTAAGGGGAAAAATTAAGCAGATTAACAATATGACTGGGTTCGTCGTCGTCTTCTTCCTCGGGCGACGACGACATGTGTTTCTTCTTTCTTGCGTCCATTCGTCCATCGCTGTTGCCTCTGGCTCTCGATGTGTCGTCCCTCGGAAGATCTATTCGATCGTAGAACAGAAGATTATTTCCTGAATATCGTTGCAAGCGCCATAACCTTAAATCTTTGCAGATTTTGTACGTTGTACGTAGTCAGCGTTGGGAGGTTGGGTCGTCGCATTGGGTGGTGGCAGGGTGGGTAGTTTGTTGGGTAGGCTTTGGAATACAGCGTTGGCGGATAGGACTGGACGACTTTAGGGTGAACTGGTTCTTGGTTGGATTGAAAGACTGGTAGCTTGTTTGGTGAACGTATATTTTTATGTCTGCATGTGTTTAGACGCCTTCACAGAGTACTGCGTATATGGATATATAACTAATCTAAACAATAAAACATAAGCAGCTTAAGGTAGGTTAACAATGTATGCTAAACAGAATCAATTCAAACACATTGTATATGAAAAGGAAGAATGCTTCAAATAAGAATGTGTATGCCTGTGTGGCAGTCGCGTTTTAAACATAACTTCGCGGAGTGGTGGTTGACTCCAAGTCCAACCCAATTCTACCCTCGAAGCTTTCGACGCAAAATGTCCATTCCTTACAGTATTTGTTGATCGTGTCTGTTATCACCAAGGAAAGTTCAGGTTACTTAGAGGGGAGAAAATAAAAAAGGGACTTCGAACTACGTTACAGCGTGAAGTATGAGCCAATCAGATTGAAAACAGTCAGGAGCTTAGTTAGTTTAACCTTGCAATTATGCACTATACTATGACCTCTCCTCCACGGCTAATCGCTCGTCGGAAGAGCATTTTCTCTCTTTGACTCCTCATTGACGACGTCCACCCGCTTCGTCCACAGCAGCGGCCGGTCGGAGGCTGATGTCACCTTGGTTTGACTGATCCTGCCGCGCTCTACGCTGGGACGAAGAGATCGACGAACTCGTGGTCCAGATGACCGTCTCGAGTGGGTCCGTCATCGTCTCCAAATGCATCGGGAATTTCGAACTAAGGAAAGGGCTTACTAGAAGTCGTTAATAGACCGGGAGAGGATCAATCCGCGTCAGCTCTGGTCTTCGCACGCTGATCTTGTCAATAGTGTCTACCGCTCATGCTTTACCACCTAAGTCAGCTCCGTAGGCCTACTATTCGCCGCTGTATCTTCTTTCATGCCACTACTTTAATTCACGCCCTTTTCTGCACCAGGGTGGACTTAAGTGAAGCTATCTTTGCTGGAATTTTACTAACCAATAGTTAGAAGCTTAAGTTTAGTTTTAATGCCGCTGCCCGTCTTCTTCGAGTTGTCCCCAGGTTTGGCCATATATAGCTTTCTTTATGCGGGATGTTTTGCACTGGCTCCCCATCCAGCAGCTTATTCAGTTTAAGATCATGACCCTTATGCGTAATTGTCTTATTGGCTCTGCTCCATCATACTTGAGGGAATCCTGCATTTCGGTATCCTCGGTCCCTGCTCGTGGCACCCTTCGGTCGGATTGCCATGGACTCCTGACTGTCCCTCGTATGCATAGGCCTACAGTACCTGCTACAGCTCATTCCAGAAGCTTTGCCAACTGGAATCGCCTTTCTCGACAGCTACTCTCAAGCTCCTCAGTTTGTCCCTTCCACAGTTGACTGGTCTGTATTACTTGACAATGATTTCACTGTTGGGTCGGGAGCACCACTGATGATTTTACTCTTGAAATGGCGCTTCATAATGTCAGATTACAATTACAGTATGCCACGCGGGATATGTGGAGGATTCTGCCTTTCTATATTTGGGTCGGCTGTGTATGGGGAGTATGCATTTTGGATCTGATATTTCTTTAACTTTTCCCGATGATGATCCATCATCATCGCAAGATACTGTTTCCCAGTCTGTTGATGCCGCAGAAAGGCGTCTCGTTTCTGGTTATTCTGTCGTCGTATAACGATGCATGGATGCGGTGGCGGCAGCAGCAACCACGGAGGCTGAATCTCGATGATGGAGGAGGAATCGGTCGAATGCAACTACGAACGAGATGACAGACTGCGACAGCGGCCAATCCATCCTCTAATTTCCGCATCATCTCTTCAGAACTGTTCCCTCCCAATTATTAACGGTACCTGGTTATAGATGCGACGCGAGAATGTGTAGTAGACGTTCTAATGATTGGTGCTATATCATCGAAGACCCAGCGAAGCATATCGATACAACTGTGGTTCATCTAAACCATGTTGAGTGGTCGCAGATGAGGAAAGAGACGAAGAAAGATTTTCTGAACAAGAAAATAATAGTCTTATGCGTTTGTTTTGCGGCCAATTGTATCGTGTCTACCTTTAAACACTAAACGTTACGACTAGCTGCAATAGAACCTAATACTTTACTAGGCAACCAATCGTATAAATTTAGGAGAAAATCAATACTTTCAATATTAATAGGACTATTTATTTTATCCCCATTCGCCAGTATATACATTGCATGTTTGGAGGCCGAGTAATATGAGCGTAGTGCGCAAATTTTAACTTATTTCTCACTGTATAAGCAATCAGCATGCAATCACTTTTTCGTGGCGTGCAGAATTTAAAACGTGTTTAGTGCCTGCTTAAATCTTTCACAAAAGTAAGCCTACTGGTTTTTGGGAAGAACATTATTTTGTCTTATGTTTTAGCGGATCCCATCATATCGAAATTTGGAGTAAAAATATCTTCCCCGACCCTTATGGGGGTAGCCTAGCTCATAGGATTGGCTGACATTGTACTTTCAAGTATTTGAAAAAGTTACTGTTCATCGTGGGACAGTCCTTTAAATATTTTAGAGGACGCTGAACAGTCATAACGAGGATTGTCCATACATTCGTATAAGCTTATATATTCTAAAGGCACGATGATTATGAAAGATAGGTCTTGAGCAGTAGTATCTGCCCTGTTGCTTATTCTGAGGGTTCTAAAAATGTTATTCAACTTATCAAGATCTGTTGGTATTTCGATGCACGAATCGTTATCGTTATCGTAAACTCCAATTGTTGAAGCGCTACTCTAAGCGCAGAGCATCAGAAGCAAAAGTACATGAAAAAAATATCAACGCAAACAGTATCTCTGCCCGCTGCTTATATTGAAGGTCCTGAAAGTTGTTGTATTCGATCGTGCATTTGCGTTGTCTTTGTGGGAACTTCTGACGATAGATTTCTGTTTACAAAGCGTTATAATATATTATATAGCCTATTAAATTTCTGATGAGGTTACGCAACAATATCTAGGATTCCTGCAACAGACCATGTTATTTCAAAATCCATGTTATGGTGAAGAGTGTTACATTTGGTTTCTGATGTAGGCCTACCGACAGCTTATTACTAGGGCTTCGGAAGTTAACGATTAAGTGATCGATTAATCGATAAATAATTTTAACGATTCAATATTGTTAACGACTAATCGAAGACCGCTTGCTATATTCGACAAGGTGCCCGATATTGTCAACAAAACACTTGCTCACTAGAACATAGCAGTGTTTAAATGCTGGCTTGCTTATGTAATAATGGTTAAAGCTAGACATCATAACTGAAAAACATAAACAAAACTACTAATATGAACAAATAACTAGCAATAAATATTAGTAATAATACTGAAAGTAGACAATGAATGATGTTACTTTTGTATTTGTAATAACTTTTGAGGAATAGGCCTACATTTAATCACAATTAACTATTAATTAATCGTTAATTCTTAAATAGTTAACTATTGAAAAAATTTAATCGTTAACTGACCTGCTTGTTACCTTAACACTTTATCGGGAGAGTGTACTAAAAGTGACTGGGAAACCAGATAGGGCCTATGCACCTCGTCGTTAAATTGTTTTAAAATCACAATTCTCTTTGAAGAACACTAAAAACTGCCAAGTGATGTCCACCTGCTTTGTTGTTCCACTACAATGGCGCATAATGAACCAATATGGCGAATGAAAGCACAGCATACGAGTTTTTATTGCATTTTATCCAGATGGGTGCGTTCCTCAAAAGGACTTCTATATCTCTGAGGATGCACAGGAAGTTGTGTCGCAAAAACTGACTGTAATCGGTCGTTACTATTCGCGATACGTAATCGATAAATATCGTCACTGACGAAGTGAATTACTATGGCAGACGACTCTCGAAATCAAGTCTCGTTCGGTGCGAGACTAAGTGTTTCATCTCCCTCCGGCAATTCGCGTCTCGTGGCTATCTGCTTACAATCCAACTATCTAAGGACCCCGAGAAAAGCCACTACGAGAAGTAGGCCTACACTTGTAAGAGATCGTATACTGTCTCTATCCTTTTCACAGCATTCGTTTTTTCTCTCTCATTCTTCTACGATAGATATATCTCTGGCTTTCTAACTGTCTGTGTCTTTATATAAACTTAATTAACATAGTAGGCTATATAAAGAATATAAACTGTCAGTAGCCTACATATAGTTTATATATCGCATAGGCTATATATTTATAAGTTATCGTTCAATATTCAGGCCTGTTTAATTAGTGTCTATATATATACAATTTATATATATTATATATAGGCCTATATATTACTTATATATAATTAATGCAAGGATGGAAGACGAATCGAGGAATGCAGAATGGACGTTGATAGAATTTCAGCTTCATCAGTAGCGACGCGAAGAAGCCTTACGGGCAAATTATATCATGGGGAAGGAGAATGAGTAGGAGAGCAGGCGGGGAAAGAAAGTGGATGATGAGGAAGAGGAGGAGGAGGAGAAGGAGGATGGAGGGCGGAAGAGTTTGAGGAAGCTCGGATGCGAATGAGGAGTGGACATTGAGAAGGTGCAATTTGCCTGAGGACGGATAGAGGATGATCACAGCATAGTGGATGCATTCGTGTCCAGCGTTCCTGTCTATGGTCAACGGATGGTTGAATTGATGGAAAGGTGGATGAATGGACGGCCTTAGGTTGCATCCAATCACGGGCGTCACATTCGGGTTAATCTGATTCTAGCATCTGATCACTATTCATGAATGATAGATTCAGCGGACCAAAGAGGTCAGTCAAGCGCGGACTGGCCCTTCTTCCTTCCACCACGCCCCACGCACCTCCATCGCAGCGTAACTGGCGCGTAAATATCTTAAACGGTGCCCGCGAAAGTTGACGTTGACGCCATAAATTTGTTACATGGTGGAATGCAGCGGAGCTTTGGTTGTCACTAGACGCGAAAATTAATAGCATCTCGACGGTTAACCTCTGCCCCTAAAGTAGAAGAACGGGAGACCGGAAAACAAGGTGGAATGGGTGGAAGAGCGGGGAGGGAGATGGCTTAAAGGAAACGCGGAAGTATCATTCGTCGGTGAATTCATTGCGAGGCGAATGGATCCGATGGAAAGCGGTGGTAGATGGAAAATAGAAGGGATTCAATCTGGGCTTTGGTTCGCTTCTGCAGCCTGCAATAGTTTATGGCGTCATTTGACTCCATTACGGCAGATTTACTCATTGCTCTGAACCTAATTGTTTGCCAATAGAAAACAAGTAGGCCTACTTGCGCATTTTGAACTATTATTGAGGACGGATTGTTCTGAGCAACCTGCATCACTAAACATGAGATTTAGGTCTATGCGAAGAGAGAGCACGAGTTTCGACTTAAATTGAAACAGCGGAATTTAGTAGACTCGTCTGATGTGAAAAATGGAAGTATGTATGTATGTATGTATGTATGTATGTATGTATGTATGTATGTATGTATGTATGTATGTATGTATGTATGTATGTATGTATGTATGTATGTATGTATGTATGTATGTATGTATGCATGCATGTATGTATGTATGTATGTATGTATGTATGTATGTATGTATGTATGTATGTATGTATGTATGTATGTATGTATGTATGTATGTATGTATGTATGTATGAGCACTTGTTATAGCGCCCTTCAAGATTTCTACTCAGAGGCGCTCCCGACTATACAGCGCGGGCACTGAATCGGAGTTTCACGCCGAAGTGCATGAGCAATTGCGAGTGAAGGACTTGCCCAGGGTCCCTACGCGGCGGCTTGAGGTGGATTCGAACCCGCAATAATGGAAGTAATGAAAGTAATGAACTATCGATGGTTATCTTCCCAATTTCTGTCTGGTGGCCGAGATATAACACATTTTTATCCATCGTAGCCTAATTGTTGTTCCCACCTATAGGCCTAGAACCTATAGCCTCCGTCCTCGGTCTCACGATAGATATACTCACGCCACTATACTTAACGGTATTCTGAGAAAATTGACCCGTTCAGGCTTACTCCCTGCCGATTTTCCTAGTTTCGACAAACACTACATGTTCTAGAGCTGATTCTACTCTTTTCCGTTCAATTCTCTCAAACCCTTGTCACGTCCTTCACGACCTCCTCCCTCCCCGTAAGGTCACTCCATACAATACGCGACCCAGACCACATGATCTCACCCTAGTGACCCTACCTAGAATTGATGCCTTTGCTAAAAGAAGTTTTATTATGAGAATGTTATATGACTTTGCATAAATGTTTGTATTATTTATTTTTTCTGTAAGCTACTGTGCGTTTGCTGGTAGTCAAATAAAGAATATTCTTACTTACTTACTTACTTACTTACTTACTATAGACAATAACATGAGGAAAATCGTTGTATTCATACTGATTTCGTATTTGTATTGCTTGCTGTTTGTACATCGGAGTGCGAATCTTCTGCAACCGGATCAATAAAGAATAATATACTTACCTATAGACTTACCTACTAACTTCTAACTCGCCTTTCGGACTTCGACCAATCTTCTCCGACGGATCGTTATTATGATTACAATTTCACTTGAAGCTACCATCGATTAATGCTATGTGCATAATGATATGACGGCGCTATATAATAGCATAGATTAGACAGTGTCGCCTTGCTGACTTTGCCTATTTCGACTTATGACCATGCAGAGAAGGGTCCGAATGATCCATACAAGCAGGATTGGACTGTAAGGATCATAATGTATTTGGCGTCGATAACAATGCTGCTTAAATGCGTCTGTATATTTCTTGGCAGGTAGGCTATGTAAATAATAATGCATTATGCAGGTATATCATTTTATATATATGTATATATATATATATATATATATATATATATATATATATATATATAATATGCATTTGACGTTGACTGTGTGTTATGTTTGATAATCTGCTTAATTTCTCATAGGCTACTCTCATACAATAGTGTAGATAATCGACGTTAAAGTGTGAACACGGGCTCAGCAACTATATGTGTATATAAATGTTGTGGTCAGGCTCATCGACAATTTGTAGAATACTCTGCAACAGTTTCTGTCGATGACTTGACCGTCTACGCTAATTATACACGTCCATACTTTTTGCCATAACACACCCGCATAAGTGTAGAAAAACCAGATGCAGACAGAGTAGTTTACAGTGTTTGAAAAGAGAGGAATTCTAGCAGATCAAACAACAAATAGGCTTCAATAAACTAACCGAGGCCTGCATCTACTGTAGAACAATTGCTTAGATCATAATTTCTTCCTCTAATTCTCAGCCAACGGAAAATTTTAAAATAGTGATTTGCCTATAAGCTATGAAGTTTAACGCATAAAAGAAACATTTAGGCCAACGCATTTACGCTCAGTCATATCATTCAGCAGAATATTGCGAACAACGCAACATGTTCAACTGTCATCAAGATGCTTTAAAACGGATTCGCACACTCAACCACAAACCAACATCGATCTATACACGATACAACCAAGGCCCGATAGCGCATTGGATAACACACTGACATAGAGAGCGAGAGGTACCGAGTTTGAGTCCCGTAGGGCGGACATGCTTTGTAGGCTGCTATTAGCGCCGTGTATTGCAGGCTGTCTGTTCTGTTAGTATAGTTAAGATTTATGTCATCTGTCATTTGTGTTCTTGTGAATTGTTTCAATTGCATAACATGTAAATGTACAGCGCAGTGCGTTTGTCAGGCGCTTAAATAAAGAAAAAAATTATTATTATTATTATTATTCCCATGCATACGCGCAAACAAGCATTATACACGCATACATATATACGCCGGACAACTCGCAATGCTTTAATCGTAAAGTTCACCTGGAGATGTGATTAGCATCGGTTGGTGTTCACTCCCTCCCACTCCTCCTCCTACTCCTCCGTCTGCCAAGTCCAAAGACACAAGAACTGGAAGCAGAATAAGAAGCGCCGGCGACTTCTGCATTTTCCGTTTGCGAATAGGAGTAACACCAGCGGAAGACGGATGCTGAGACAGATGCTCTCCTCGCATCACCATCGTCGTCATCATCGTCATTATGATGCAGCGCCGCAAAACACCCGTTCTATGTCATCGGTCAAACTTGGCAAACGACCGTCGACCGACCGTCTCCTAACGACCTCTGAACGAGATCTCGCAACGAGAGCTCTGCTTTGCTCGGCGCCATAATTGCACCCATCATGCACCGCTCTTCCGGTCGGTGGCAAACCACACACAGACGTACAGACGACACTCGCGCGCTCCGTGGCTGCCACCGTTTTCCCGCCGCCGCTGAAGTGTAGCGCCACCAGGCGACCTGAGTTGTTTACTCAGCGCCTCTTCTGCATCGATTGTCTGCGAATCCGTTGACAGTGGAAGAAGAAGCAGCGGAAGGATTCGTCCTCTGAATAGCATCAGCAGCAGCAGCAGCATCATCATCATCATCACTAGCAGCCAAAGAGAATATTTACGAAAGGAAAGCCGTTCCATAAAAAGACCACACCGGCAGATCACCACCGGGCGTCTAATACTTATACTCATGTGCAGTACACATAAGTGTATAGGCCTACCGTATGTATATGCGCAGCAAATACACCACTATACCCACCAGTGATGTACACAAGCAAAGTATGTATGTATATTGTACATGTATAATTGTATATATATATATATATATATATGCCATTATATATCCCAAGTTTATATTTGTACGTGGGAAACCGATGGCAATATAAAGAAGTAATGGCAAGTCGATTTGCTCTTATGTGAAATGGTCATTAATGGCCTGGATTCGAAGGACTTAGCTATCATTAATGACAAATTCATGATCCGTATTGCCGACTATTAATGTCAGGACGACGACCTCATTGGTCAATAATGGCAAAGTATAGTCATGATTGGAATAGAGATAACTTTGGAGTCAATAAACGACCCACAGAGGAGCCATACATCTGGATGGCTTCTTCTACACGCGGAGCCATTAAACCGGACAAGCCATATACGCCGAAGACTTACTTGACATTGCAAACAAGTATTAGCATATAGCGACTCCAGTGCTAATTCTCTTTTGTCATTGGATGTGCATGTAAGCCAGTTACGACTATTATTTATGGTCACTTCTTCTTCGTTCCATCGTCCAATCTGCTATTTGCGTAAGATCTAAATATAGGTCTTTGACCGTAACTGTAAACATGCAGATGCATGGATAAGTGTTGGCAGCGAACGTAATTATAAACATAACGACAAATTTGTATAGCGCCTTTTCTCCTTAGACGAGTTCCCGATCTACTACTACTACTACTACCAGTACTAAGCTTACTACTATTACTACTACCACCACCACCACCACCACCACCACCACCACCACCACCATCACCACCACCATCACCACCACCACCACCACCACCACTCCATCACCACCACCACTACAACTACTGCTGCTGCTGCTGCTGCTGCTGCTGCTGCTGCTGCTACTACTACTACTACTACTACTACTACTACTGCTACTATTTTTAGTATGCACTTATTAAGCGACACTATCTAACCAAACATCAATCGATGGCGCTGAGCAACATTATTGTGAGTGAAGGACTTGATCAAGATCCCTACACAGTATCCGTCTCATGAGAGGCTCGAACCCGTAGGCCTACTACTCTCCTCGTTACAAAGCGAGATTACTCTAATCAATCTCACGAGCACGACCGAAGATCCCGTAGGGAAAGCGCAAATGTAAATTAAGAGCAGTCATTAGCTTCTGTAAGTCACTTTATTTCTATCAACTGCTCGCATTACCCAGCAGCTAACTTGCTTTTAGCATGTTTTAAGTTGCACCGATGTTCAGACGGTCAGATGAGATTTAAGCGCACCACGCTCTGTGCATCATACCTCCTGCAAGTACTAGGCCTAAGTGCGTCCGATGCGGGACGTTCATTGGCAGGCAAGTGGTTTGCAAAACAATAACAAGTAGATTTACTGCTTCCACTAAGCTAGCCCATCAGACAGCGGACGAGAAGCAATTTCTTTTGTTAATACGATTGTAGCCTAACCTTTGGCATTATTGTGCTAGAATCTATTGTGACAAGTTGACAACAGCGTACGGTTGGGTCTATTCGGTCCGTTTGTACCGCCGTAATACTCCCTGTGCAAGACAGTTTACATCAGCCAGTATCCCTTGCCCGATCAGTTAAAGTTCTAAGCAACGGGCAAGCCTTTGAAGGTCGCAAGAAGCTAGTGTAAAACTTTTAATCAGAGTTGTTATTCAAATCCATCGAGGCACATTATCGCACATACGCTACACCCATCAAGTGGACATCAGTGCAAATGATTCGTAATTTTTTGCCCTACGTGTTTTTATGCTACCGTCCAAACAAGTCTAAATGTCAAATGCTCACTTGCACAAAGGTAGTGGCGTAAATCACGGAGGGGGAGACTTCTCCAACGTTTGGAGTGAGGCCCTCTGCCCCTCCCCATGCAAAAATCCCCACAAAATCTGCCCCAAGTTAAGTACAGATTTTCGCCTCTGCACAAAGGTACCGTATCGTCTAACAAGAAACGACGTTGTCTACTGATGCTAGAGTAGGCCTTACGGTTTCAATGAAACGCTCACACAATCAGACTTATTCGAACTAAGCCTACAATATAGACTCTGTTCACGATGGTCGTCATCTGCCGCGCGCAACCATTGCCTTCTCAACACGGTAGCTGTTGCACTTGCCAATGGACAAAAGGCGTATTAATAAATTCTTATACTTACTTACTTAGGCCCACTTATCCCCAATAAATTAAATCTACGGCGGCAGACGCTGTGGCCCCCCGAAAATACATGGCGGTGCAAACAGACGTACGATTGCGACCGTCTCAGTCATTAGCGTCTTACACGGAAACCAAAAACAAACTACTCGCCAACTGAGATTGGACAACAGCCACAGATCACGCTAAGTAACCAAACATCCACAGCAGATTGGGCGTCCAAACCCAAACCAAAGGACGGTGCTTTACAACTGCCAAACATCGATTTCCATTTGAGAAAAAAAGGCTAAAAGCAAAATTCACCTCGTTAGACAGGCGCGTATGATATTATTGGAATAGCCTACTGGCCATTGTGCCTGTGTCCATGGCACATGGGACCTCTGGTTTCAGCGCGCGTGGCCTCTAGGGCAGAAAGAAATTAGTCTACGTAGGCCATACATCAATACACAAATAGCCTACATGTAGGCCCCCTATTCTAGATGGCAAGATCCCAAAATGGTCCCAGTTCGACTCTGGCATAGCCTATACGTTAATTCAGTGCAGGCTCACTGTTAGGCAAAAGTGCACTGCGCAATTTTCCGATACAAAGACCATTAGGCCTACAGGCATGGATTAAGAGCTACCAGAGCAGCAGTAGGCCTACCCATACGCACAAGGTGATGCGGGGCCTTCTCAAACTCCCCCTTTCCCCAAAATAGAGACCGCCGTGATTAACCTACACTGCATGTGCTCGTAAATTCGTAATCGTAATCTCCAAACTTCTAAAGCGCCATTCGCGGGAAAAATTGCCATGTCACTCTAATACATGTCCAGATGCAAGCATACACGCACGACACTTCTCTTCTAAGCGGCAATCGCGGAAGTAGTATCGTATCGTATCTAAAGATTTATATAGCGCCTCTCTCAGAATAACTATTCAGAGGCGCTCTCAGCACGAAACCCCGGGGGAAAAGAAACGTCTTTACAGAACGAGAGACCAAAGAAGAAAAACCAGTCATTAGTTTAGCCCTTAGTGAGGGTGGAAGGTCATTCCAAGTAGACGGACCAACAACAGCAAATGCATAGTAGATCTCCTAATAATTCATCGCACATATTCATGAACTCACAGTAGAAGAAATCAATTTGTACAATCAGGTTTCCAGTTTATTATGTTATTCCATTTTAAATCAGTTATCTATACATGGATTCTGCACTAGTTAATCTTTAATATGTGCCAAAAATAGCCTACAATGATGGGAGCTAACTATTCTAAAAGTAGTTAATTACAACTACATTTTAACTATTTAGTACACGTTGCTGGATAAAACATAAGCACTCGACTATAGGCTATTGATCTTCACCTTAAAATAAATACATGCACCATTCGTTTAAGTATAATTCAACCGTTCTATAACATAAATACCGGTATAGTCAAACAAAGAGCGTTGCCAACTGGCAGAAATATAATTTGGAGATGGAGAGGAGTTGATAAGTATGCAACCGAAACACTTTCTTGCTGAAAAAGTAGTTAGAAAAACGAGTTAACCACAAAGGGAGATTTTGTAGTCTACCTACTAACGACAATACTCTTTGAAAAATAAACGTAGCTAAGTAGTCTTTAACTACTTAAAAGTAGTTAACTACTAGTTGTAAAGTACTGCTCATCGCTGCAAACATAGTTTATACGTTTAAGTTCCATTTTTATCCAGTTCCCTATTTAATGCCTCTATCCTATCAACAGTTTTTCATCTTCAGTTCACTTTCAAACAATCATGAATCTTACCAATCGCCTCAATAAAAATTGACAAAAAATCGCAATTCAGACAAGATGACAATTTAAATCAATTTTAAATATGCAAAATTCGGCTGTTCAGAGGTATTAAAATAAATTACAGTTCAAATATCCTACACAAAAAGGGTATCAACATTCAACAAATGCAGCATATAACGAAATCACAAGGTCAGAGTTGTCTTGTTATCCCTCTGTCCAACCCACTTCATCCCACTGTCTTTTCCTTGATCTCACCATCCATCTCCCCTCTCCCTCTTCCCTTTCAATCTCTTCCCAGTGCCTTATGCGGATGAATCGCCAACTCACATAATAGCAAACTAAAGAGCAGATCGCACAAATCGAGCAAATAATACTAAAAACAATCCGAATTCAGTTAATTTCTTAGTAAAACAGACCAAAGGCTTTGTGAGTAACTTCATGCTGGTTACCATCCAGAATTCTGGAAAATGTTTCCAAAGCGCTTCAGTTCTATAAACATTTCAATGATGGATTAAGCATTTAAAAAACAAAAAGTTTCTATAAATAGTTGAATGCTAGATTAAGCATTTATAAAATAAAATATTTCTATAAACATTTGAAAGCTAGATCATGCATTTCTAAAAAGAATTTCTATAAACATTGGAATGCTTAGAGTAAGCATCAATAAAATAAAATATCTCTATAAACTTTTTAGTATTTGCAACAAGTTCAAATCAACTTAGAAAAACAATTACCTATTTTGACATTCGAGGCCATCTCACTAAAGAATGGGCTGGGCATACTTGCTAAAGCGACTCGCAGTGCTCAAAAAACGCATAGTGAACCTATTAATGAGATCCAAACATTCTGCTTACCCAAGACGTTTGTCTTACAGAGCGGACAGAATGGACGACGAACCAGCCACGGATCAATGCACTTTGTGTGGAACTGGTGACTGCAGGGGAGGATACGAATTTTCTGTAGAAACATATCAATTATCATATTAATTATAGAAAATGAAGCAATTGACACGAATCAGCTATGAACTTCATACGTGGCACAATGGTATGTAATGAATTGTGGCTTGAGCTCCTCTGCCTTCCTCTTCCCCTTTTGTGGAAACACCTGAAGACTATCTTATTTGTTAATGACTTAGGTGGGGAGGCCTCTGAATCTCTGAGTGGCACTTTATAAATGTTCAATCACAATTACAAAGTTAGCATGGACTTAAAAACACGAATAAAAAGATTTGGAGCCAGATGCTCCCATACAGGTTTTAAGTAGAGAAAAGACAGGTCCCAAAGCCCACAATGCAAATGTGGCATAAATCAATACAAACAAGAAACAAATCATTACACATCATCTCAGCACCAGAGGAAGACAGAATTAAGTAGAAAAGAAAAATTCACATGACAAAACCAATAATCTAACTTTCAAAGAGAGTTTCATGTGAAACTATAAACAGAAATTAACACATCCCATAGACTGTCTCCAGCACCTCCTTGCCTCACAATTACAAGTAAATAGAAAACAAAGATGTGCTAACCTGTCTTTGGTAGAAGTGGTCCAGACATATGGCACAAGTGTCACGCTCACTGTCGTCATGTTTATGAATAGCTACACGATATCTCTTGATCTTCAAGAACGACAGTTGCTGCCATGCTGCAGCTCCAATCGACTAAAAATAAAATAAAAGCCATATTATGATCTGGCACAATAACTACAAGCAATCTGTTTTACTACTGCATCAGATTCATTACATGCAGGACAATACCGTTTCCTCATGTTCAACTTTGCTCGTGACGATTTCAGTTCCAGTCCACAGTTGTAAGACTCGTTAGAAATTTTCCACCCAAGACATCACATGTGACGTCATTTCATCTTTCCTTATTGCACACTGTTTTAATGTGTCATGGCTAACCTCTGATGTTGAAGGCCATTTCCCTCTGCTTTTAGAACTGTAATAAAAAAGCCTAATTAAGTACTCTTCAGCTGATTATGGACCTATTTGCAGTCTGTAAAAGTCTGCTTTCGCACCTAATTCTCATGCATCTTCAGGGGCAGGTAATGTCTTCTCTGAGTTTTAGTCCTAACCAGTCTGTTCATTTCAAATATCACTTAACTGAGCTCCTCACTGCCACACTAAATATCTCATTCAAAGAATTCTGGAACAACACTTCTTCTGATATGTCTTGAATTGAGCGCTGCATGGCATTTTGTTTTCTTAACTCTATACATCATTTAGGAGCTTCAGATTCTCTTCTTCCATCATATCTTTACAAAATGCTGAAGTCTCTGTAATTCCCTCCTAGACTGTTGTACTCTCTTGATGCTGGCTTGCGGACTGCTTGCTGCTATTACCAAGTGTAAGACCATATGTTTTCAACTGCTGTGTTTCTCGTATTTTAAATAATTTCTAAATAAAGGCATGTCTTGTTTACTCATTACCATCACTTGTCAAGACTCATTATTTTACTCTGGCCTTTGGACGACTCCATCTTGGCCCCAATAACATATGAATTCACACCTCACATTTCGTGACTTTCCATACACAGTATATATTTAAATAAAATAAATTAGGGCTAGCACTGATTAAAAAAAATTAATCGATTAATCTCCAATGACTGAGAAGGTGCGGTTCTGCCTAAGAGATGTGTGAGCAAAAGGAATTAGGAGGATGTCCCCCATTCAGTAGAGCATATGTGTATCTGCCTAAGTGTCTGCATGCAATCAATGCATATGTTCAAGGACTGTGAGAATGTGTGTAAGTGAGAATGTGTGTAAGTGAGAATGAGTGTATGTGAGAATGAGTGTATGTGAGAATGAGTGTATGTGAGAATGAGTGTATGTGAGAATGAGTGTATGTGAGAATGAGTGTATGTGAGAATGAGTGTATGTGAGAATGAGTGTATGTGAGAATGAGTGTATGTGAGAATGAGTGTATGTGAGAATGAGTGTATGTGAGAATGAGTGTATGTGAGAATGAGTGTATGTGAGAATGAGTGTATGTGCTTGTGACAACTGAAACTAAAGTTATCTCTGAACCTTGTCGTCCCAATCGTCCTGTCGATCGTACAGTAGGTTCATACATTTGATCAAGAGCAGCAGCATTATCACGGACAGCGCTGGGAAGAAGTACGTCCAGAACAGACTCGGATTAACCTGAAATTACCAAACCGAATGCAAAGTAAGAGATTCTGGAAGCACTACTGTATATCTCCGAGCTCGAAAATCTAAAACACAAAAACCGTAAAACCTAGCTTACCTGTTTTTTTTCCTCTCTAAAATCCTTGTAGTCACCAGTAACTATTAAAGAGACATCATAGAGTCAGTTTTTAATTGCATATGTTTCCCGTTTTCGCATGCATGCATGAGTCACTGTTCGTCTCAGTTACCTTGCTCAGGCGGGAATCTGACATGCAGACAACGCCGCTACCCGGACGAGCTCGCCAACATGCAGACCAGATAGTGAACGTCTAGTCAAATAAGGAAACAAATAATATCACGGAATAAGTTTAAAATGAACTTCATCAAACTAGCACAGATATTTATATTCAAGGCTACATACCGTTCCTTGCATATTTGCATCATGTCATTGTTATTACATCAGGTACAAGAGATGGTATTCTCAATCGACAGACGTACCGGTAGTACAGAACTATGGACAAAAGCAAAAATTTACCTGTGTGTCGTATAGTGATGGACCATAAGTCATTCTCACTTTTAACTTAAGAACCCTAAAATTACAAGAAAGTGTCACATAAGACAACAGAACACCAAAGATAAAATATGATTACTACAGGAAGTTGGCCCTACGACGTCTGACTATTAAAATCAAGCTCCAGATCACTGATGGTGACTTTTGTGGCTGATTGTCAGTGCTCAGATTAGGGCCTAGCACCTCTGCATTTCAAAGTTCACAGTTCCAATTCGATTGTGCTATATGAAATCTAAATTTCATTTTCAAGCCAGGCAATAATCCACTAAGAAACATTGTCCAGCTGTTGACTGCATTTGATTGAAGTTGTTAGATTTGCACTTCAGCCAAAATCTCACAGCCCCAGGACAGTATCTTTATTTTATCATTGATAAAAGCAAGTAATAAAATAATACGCTACACGTGCCATTTTAAATGCTTCTTCATAACATTGATGCTCTTGGTTCTTTAACACTTGTTAAACTGACTGGTCCATACTTACATAGTTCACTACTATTTCCATTTGTAAGCATATGTGTATGTATGTATATAGCAATCTCCTTACACAGAGCCTATTATTTTTAACATTTCAAGACATTGATCACTAAATTAAGGATCTGACCTACATTATTGTGTCATGATGATTTAAAGTAGAAAATGTCAGGGAGTAAATATCACTTATACATGTTACATCAACAATGCAATATACATATAGATTGGCATAGGCAGCACTTTTGTGAGGTACTAAAAACTGCTGTAGTAACTGTCCAGCATACATACATACATAGTTTACACACATAAAAATGGCAAATGGTAATGCAAGCTTCTGACCTTTTTAGGGCACTCAGGAGATCAGTTATATTACCCAAGTCATCAATCACGACAACAGGTTTCTTTAACAGCAGGACAACATCCAGCTACACAAAATACAAGACAAGGGTTAAAAAAGTAAAAAAAAACCTTGAACTAGCTATCAGCCACTTTTAGGTACTATTATAATTTACCACAAAACCAACTTCCTAGAAACATCTTCACATGTGTTTAAACTGACAAGTTTTCTTTGATACTTTTCATTGATCAACAAATCTACAAAGCTTGGTGGTTGCCTTGGAATAAAATTCCAATACGTTTGATTCTTAAGGCCTGTATCTAACTCTTTCATGTATCTGAAGTTTGTTACTTTCAACATCTTTGAAATCCAAACCTAGAGTGTTGTAGAATAACACAGGTTTCATAACATTACTGGTGTGACTCATTGAACCGTTAGTTAAACTAAATACTGACTGTTAAAATTATCATCATATTTCTTGCCAGTCAAACATACTGCATTTGTATGCCATCTTGGACCAGCACATGACTGTATGCCTTCCAAGCATCAGAACATACACAATTAAAAGAATGTATAATATACAGAAACAATTGATTTGTCGCAACTGATCTGGTTATTCTAACTGCAAAACTAAAAGACTCCAGGAGAAAATAATTCACTCTAAGTAAATATTGCCTGCAGAGTCCAACTTTTCGATTGTCATGAATATGTAGGAAGACGAAATTCTTCTACAATTTTGGTTGCGCTCAAGTTTATCTAAACATTAGGCTACCTCTTGTAAGATGTTGGGATTCATTGTCAAGATGATGATTGCCGATGCCCCAAACAGCATAGCCTTCTTCACCTGTATCAGATAATCCAATAAAGATGTTAACTAATTACATGTTTTACCTATTCAGAATTGAAACCTTATCTTGACTGTCTAATATTAAGGTGCCAGCCAAAGAAACTTTAAAATTAATTCAAATTTCAGCATTACATGTAGAATGTAGATACACAAGTTGCTTAAATGGGGTTACCTCTGTTCACCACTGGGTCACCTCTGTTCCCCACTGGGTTACCTCTGTTCACCACTGGGTTACCTCTGTTCACCTGGACTCAGGAAATCCTGAAGTCAAGCTACAAAGTTAAGTAAGCTGGAACAGATGAGTGTTGAGTTTAGCTCTGAATGAGATTAGAGACACAAAATTTGGGACTTTCACAGCTTCAGCCCAACCACTGAGAACAACTGAAAGCCCAATGTCACCGTTTTGGTGCAAGGCACAGCAAGAGCCAGGATTCCATTCATAGAGCGTAATATTTCGCTGGCATAATGGGCAAGTAAGGAGCAGCAGAGATAAGTCGGCTGATTAGAGTGTAATGTTTTGTAAACTATTAGACATATCTAACCTGAATTCTTTGCCCAATGTGCAGGTAGTGTACTTAGTGCAATATTGGTGAAATATGTTCATACTTTGGTTTTTATGGCTCTTGTCAGACAATTTTTAAACATTTGAAGTTTGTGCACATCTCATTTAGCAATCCCAATAAATGAGAAATGAGTTGCAGTAGTCGAGATGGCAAGAAACCAGGACAGTAGCAAGTGATACTAAGACAGTCTGATGCATATCGGAAAGTGTCATCAATCAAGTGCATCTTCTCAAAACTTCTCCCCACATACCAATGATAGCTTAGCTACAACAGTCTAGCAACCAATATCATGCAACTCATCAACACTCTGTCCTTCAATGCATAGGCCTACCTTCTCCACATAAAGACACGTAGCTCACTCACAGCCTGAACCCTCCTGTAATTTTCCAACTGCATTCCAAATAAACCTAGAAATAAAAAATTTAAATTACATACCCGGTCCAAAGCAAAAAGACATTCTGAACCATTGGCTGTACTGTCACTTGATGGTTCAGGGGGAGGATATCGCAAAACAGCCACCCAATCTTCCTCAGGCTTTCTCTTGAGGAATTCTTCATCATCTTTTTCACATGATGGGAACTAAATCAAAACAATTCACTTAATCGTTTGAAGAGAAATATCAGCAAAATCAACTGAAACAGACCTCAGCAAAATAATGATATTTTTCTGGGTAAATTTATGTGTAGTTTAGTGTTGTAAATTATTGGCCATTGTATGGGTTTTAGCGTTGGTCAAATACAAGTTGGAATGACAACAAGAATTCTTGCTAAATGGAAGTCAGATTGATGAAAATAATTTTTGCTTAAATAAAGAAGAATCTTGCTTAAATAAAAGCTGGACTGATGGAAAATAATTTTTAATTAAATAGAAATTGTATTCATGAAAAATAACTCCTGCTTAGATGGAAGTTGGAATGATTACAAGATTTCTTGCTTAAATGGAAGTGGGATTGATGAAAAGAATTCTTGTTTAAATAGAAATTGGATTGATGAAAAATAATAACGCTACAATGAGCGAATAATTTACAACGTTAAACTACAGATTTGCTTTTGTCTGTGGCAAACCAGCATTAATATAATCAAGCATTAATTTGTAAAGCAACTTAATATTGCATAGACATACATTTGAACCAATGCCATACTGTTGACCAGTGGTATTGAAGCTACTTTCACAATATTAAAAACTGTTAACTAAATACTAAAGATGCTAAAGCAACTATATATATCAAGCCAAAAATATATCGTGCTTGTACACAAAGCCACAAAGGTTCTGCGAACGTTAATAATCCCAAACACGCTTGCAACAATAATCAATGCATCTGCTTTTAACTTACTTATGACACTCTGCCAATAGCATTTATATATATTTAGGCTCAAGTAGGCAGACTGTAAGACCACACTAACTATTACTTCTCTGCTTAATATAGCATATCTATATGCATATATAGCATATCTATATGCATATATAGCATATCTATATGCATATATAGCATATCTATATGCATATCTACACGAGCGAGAACTGCTATGGCTAAAATGCGAACCTTTGCCTTCATTGGCCCTGCACTATGGAACCAGCTTCCTCCTTTGACACGTTCCTGTGTATTAACTGGTGGGTCAAGCCTCTTTTCGTTGTCTCAAGACCTCTTTCTTTTCTCTGGGTCTCTCACACTGGGAGCGCCTATGATTGGTGTGCACTGCGAGAGGCGCTATATAAATTGATAGATACAATACAATTCAAAATCTGAGGTTTAACACCTAACACAAACGAAACTCATAGTGTGCTAATAACTGAGTAAATGAATACTTCATCTCCTTTTTTATGGCTTACATTTATTAGCGTTCCCATGGCATTCTGCATCGATCCAGCCTTTGCATAGGCGCCATGAAATAATTTACTTTCGGGTCTTATACTGTGTCTTTCACCAGAGGGCAACGCTGTGTCCTGACGGGGTATAACTTCAATCATCGCCAGCCTTCCATCATTAGACCTACGATCGCCATTCACAGCGTTTGGCAGCAGAAACACGATGTATAGGCAGATGAACCGAATGACAGGCTGTCTTCTTTGTTTTTCCGACATCGTTAGAAATCCGGATTAAGTTAGTTCACCCGCTTTTAACCAACGACCTCATATATATAACTAGACAGAGCTTCCTGTGTTGAGCTGCCCAGTGACGTTGAAGCAATGGAAAGAGCAGGAAACAAGAGTTACATGAGAGAAGGTGTGGTGTGCCAGGCTACTGTTTTTGGCTGGCGGCCATGTTGCCAGAAGATTTACGAATGCTTGCATAAGGAGCGCGAGGCTTCAGCAAAAACCACGTGACCCCACTGGCCTGCTTTTAACGGATCATCCCCAGCTGTTCTACGACGGCACAGACGACGTATTAGCGGATGATTCTACACTTAATGACGTAACAGAGGTTCTCCAAATCGCCTCAAGACAATGAATAATTATTAATGTCGTGTAAGAGTAGCTTAGACAACTAAAGCGTTGCTATAGAAATAGGATGCCCTACGTTGTTAAATCTTTAAAACAAACCCACAGCTCTTTAAACCATTGATTTCAACGAGGATGTCCAAAATAATGTGAAGGTTGTGTTTCTTTCATGATTGTTATTGTTAGACGTGATCATTCGTATCAAATCTGCAAACTGTTGCGTCTTGTCATTGACGTAAACAAAAATTACCCAAAAGTTATGGTTATCTTTATGTTGCGCTATAACTGTCAAATTTTATGCAATCAGAAGACATCTTTAATACCAGATTCATCGAACTTGAACTACAACGATTATTTTTACTTTGCATCTTTCGTAGGCTCGAGCTTCTGTAGCCTACATAGACTTCAACAATGTTTTAAAAGATTTGTCAGCATTATTATTGTTTTTATACAGACTTACGAATACCTTTGCTTTTATACAAACATCTGAATAACTCTGCTTTTGAACAGACTCATCGTCCATGCCATATATTGCATGGTCTGTAACGGACTCATCAAGAATAGCCTACCACAGAAGAAGGACAAGCGAGCCCTTAGCAGGGCTGTTAATTAAAGGCTTGGTTTTTTGTTTTTGTTTTTGTTTTGTTTAAAAAAAAAAAATCGCAAATTTTTTTTTTACAAATTTAGAAATTTGAAATGCCAAAAATGTCGTCTCTTCAACTCTCTTGGCAATTGTTGTAGCCTATGATCTTTAGGCTATTAACTTCGTTTTATGACATTCTACGGTTCTACTGTTCTAGTTAATTTCATTTTATGCATCTGATTAATTTGAACTGTAGCCTATTATGCCATTTTGATGAGTTTTATGATCCGAAATAGGAAAATCTCAAAAACAAAAAAAACCAAAAACAAAAAAAAACAAAAAAACAAAACAAAAAAACTTTTCATTTTGAAAAAAGTTTGTTTTTTTTGCACCTCTGGCCCTGAGCTAGCGACTTCATTTTCTTAATCACGGCATATGAAGGCAGGTGGCCAGTCTTCTCCCTCGCCGTCTCATTAGTGTACGGTTGGCTATAGGTGTGCAGATGGGGCAGAAATCTCGAACCAACTTTTTTGCCCTAGCTGGCGGGGATTTTAACCCCGACCTCGCGATTGAAAATCCAGCACGTTGGTTAACGTGCTGGATTTTCAATCCTGAAAAAAAAATTTCAGGAAATTCTTGCTTCCGCCAAAATTTCTGATGACCTTTTTTTTTTGCTTTTTCCCTCTGTTTCTCTGTTTTTCAACAAGAAACTTGTCAAATATCATTTTGCGCCCCCCCTTGCCCGTGCGCCCCCAGACTCACGTACAAAAAGTTACTTTTTTAAAACTATTTTTCAATTTTTACCTGATTTCTTTAACAAAAACACATTTTCAGACCTAATTTTGCGCCCCCCCGTCCTGCGCCCGGGGGCGGCCGCCCCCCTGCCCCTCCCTCGTTACGCCACTGGGTAATGGGGTTTACTCTCGCGGTAATACCGCGGTAATGGGGAATGAGCCGGCAAGAAACCCGAGTGATGTTAAGAACTTGAGAACTGATAAGGAGATTTTCTTATTTCCTGAAGCCTTCTAGTCAGAAATGGCCAAGACTTGGTTAATGCAAACTGTCGATAGGATAATAACAGACTAATGCAGTCAGCAATACAAATAGCTCTGTAAGCTAAAATGTGTTATTTTTTAAATTTTAATTGGTGTAAACTTTTGCGGGGAATGTGATGTCGTCCTGCGGGGATGGGGTGGGGATGGGGAGAAAACCTGCGGGGATGGGGCGGGGATGGGGACAAACCCTGCGGGGATGGGGCGGGGATGGGGAAGACTTACTTGTTGCGGGGTGGGGATGGGGACGAGATTGTCTCCCCATGTCACTCTCTACAACACACTTCAATCCTCCCTGCTCTCCTATCTCCGTCAGTTGTTCACGGTCGACGTCTCCAACCATTTCGCTCAATCCGCTTCTCTTCTGCTCTAGCCTAACGCTCCTCCGCCCTTCCGTCACATTATCATTAAATTTGCAAATCGCTCCATATATCATAACATAACATAACATAACAAGGGTTTTAAGTGGTTCAGAAGACGTTTAGTCTGTGTTAGAACCACTGCAATTAACCTGGAACATGATTAATAGCCCAATTTTCCTAGCTTCTTCTTAAAAGCTGTGATAGTGTCCACTGAGACAGTACTATCATCCAAACTATTCCACAAATCTACAACTCTTGCACTGAAGCATCCATGGCAGCTGTTCCGCCTCTCTGGAATAAATTCCTGCCAGAATTAGGCCCAACGCCAAATATCTTGTCCGTCCTGCGAACTCACCAAAACCTCACCTCTTGCTATCTTATTTGCATAGATCTTCGCCACAGGGAGAGAGCGAGACAGAGACAGAGACAGACAGAGAGCAGAGACAGACAGAGAGCAGAGACAGACAGAACAGAGAGACAGAGAGACAGAAAAAGATAGCGACAGAGACAGACAGACAGACAGACAGAGAAAGGGGAGGAAGGCATTTAATGCATATATGCGTATGCATGCAGTAACGATAGAGCGGCTCATACTAAAATTTCGCAGAGCTCTATATTAACAATTAACAGTTACTGCATAGGCGTAGCTACATGGAGGCACGAGGAGACAGTTGCCTCCTCTTGCTTTCTTTATACACTGGAACTTCTATTGACCAATGACCCCAATAACCAGAATTTTGCCAAGTTGCCTCCTCTTGAATTTAAGTCTGGCTACGCTCCCGAGTTACTGCATTATTTGAAAACGATTTCCCTGCGTTTTAGGACATTCCCATGGCAGGATCAGACTTATTTCTCCATTAATCATATGCTTTATAGCTGTCTAATATTTGGCTAAACATGCATTCGGTGCAGTATTAAGCTTTTGAGTATACTATATTATAGGCCAACTGCTATTCCATAACTATGCATTTGCTCTCAATTTTTGTATGTATGTATGTATGTATGTATGTATGTATGTATGCATGTATGTATGTATGTATGTATGTATGTATGTATGTATGTATGTATGTATGTATGTATGTATGTATGTATGTATGTATGTATGTATGTATGTATGTATGTATGTATGTATGTATGTATGTATGTATGTATGTATGTATGTATGTATGGAAGTATGTCTGTCTGCCTGTCTGCCTATACACTAATCTGCTAGTCTCTCAAAGGGTAGTAATCTGTCTGACTGCCTCTCTGCCTGCCTGTCTGCCTGCCTGTCTGTCTGCCTGTCTGTCTGTCTGTCTGTCTGTGTGAATGTGTGTATGTATGTATGTATGTATGTATGTATGTAGGCCCTATGTATGTATGTATGTATGTATGTATGTATGTATGTATGTATGTATGTATGTATGTATGTATGTACATGTATGTATGGAAGTATGTCTGTCTGCCTGTCTGCCTACCTCCCTGTCTGTCTGTTTGTTTGTCTGTCGGATGCACAATGTCTGACCGACCGACTGTCTGACCATCCCACTGACTGTATGGCTATTTTTCGAGCTGTTCATTGGCCCGTTCGCTGATTCAGTGGGGATAAATATTTCTAATTGCAATTGCAAATGCGGCTTTGTAAGAGTCGTTGGCAAAATCTATTTTCAAATGCTTCCTATTCATGCCATCGGTCAGTCAGTAAGTCGGTCAGTCGTCGGTCTATCATGCGGTCTATCGTTCGGTCGATCGGTCTGTTGGTTGACCACTGTCGTTGGCCACTGAACCTCGTCGCTTTCGATCATCCGGGCAGAATCCAGGAATCCGCCGTGCACGCACCATTGACCTGATGCCCGTTAAAAGAACCCGGCGTTTAGTTAATGACGATATAATCTATAGACCTAAAGGCCCATATATGTAATATATACTGAACATAGCCAAATAGATCTGCAATATAAATGCTCTAAATTTGCCTATATATATATTATATACATACATATAAAGCATATACAAAGCTATACAGCCTAATATTATATATGCAATGTAAATGCCATATTATAATTATATACGCCCTTTATATAGTGCGTGTGTATGCACTATAGGTTATTGTATTGTATTGTATTTAAAGATTTTTAAAGCGCCTCTCACAGTGCACACCAATCACAGGCGCTCCCAGTGCGAAAGTCCTCGTGAATAAAGACAAGTTTTGAGATAGCAAAAATATGTAGGTTGTAGCAGGACCACCAGATAGTATGGTGGTGCGAACAAAGAGGGGAAGTTGATTCCATAACGAAGGGCCAATGCAGGCAAAGGCACAGGACTGGGCTATGGCCGTTCTCACACGAGGAACAAAAAGGTCAAGACGATCCGAAGAGCGGAGCGGGCGAAGGGAAGCAGCCGAGATAGGCCGACGCATACATGTATGTATTCGTTTGTATGTATGTATGTATGACTGTATGTATGTATGTATGTATGTATGAATGTATGTATGCATGTATGTATGTATGTATGTATGTATGTATGTATGTATGTATGTATGTATGTATGTATGTATGTATGTATGTATGCATGTATGTATGTATGAGCACTTGTTATAGCGCCCCTTCAAGATTTCTACTCAGAGGCACTCCCGACTACAGCGCGGACATTTTGATGTATAGCAGCTTAATGACGCTGAAATAGAAACTGCAGAGATGGTAGCAGAACTTGCGGTACACAGTGTAGCATTAGCCTCAACAATTTCTATGGTTCAGTTGATGCTCATAAGTCAATCTGCCAGAAAGCCAAAGGATTACGTCATTCTGTTTCTGCTGCATGTATTGTTGACGTTCATTCCTGGACATTATTACAAGAGAAGACGCTGAGAAATAATGACGAATCGTCTTTCGGCAGCATATTGATTACCAACGAAAAAAACTCAGTCCGAAGCATTTCAGCAGTATTCAGTTATGTGTACTCTTAGATGACTTATTCAAGTCTGC